>JAQZBX010005872.1:0-54936 GCA_029593785.1 Cabassous unicinctus
TTGTTTTTTTTTTTTGGATTGGTGTTGTACATCATCATCCTTTTGTTAGCTGTCCTGAGTGACTCTTATGAATTGGAGGGTAGGTATTGGCTGCCACTCTTCTAAGATGCAGGGCTCAAAAGGCATATGAATAGTCAGAGAATTTAAGTCTCTGTGACATATATTTAATATGTATAATGCTAATTATAGGTCCAAATAAAAGGGGCAGAAGAACTATGTATAGGAAAATTATAAATGAGTTCAGCTCTGATACATTGGCATATATGTTATCATATATTCCAAGGTAAGGCCCACCAATGGGATGCCAATTTTCTGGGGTTGTCTGCCCTCCCTAAAGTGTCTAGATGTTTCTAGATCCCTCAAGAACACCCCTGCTTGGGGTGTTGCTGTCAGTGTGATTTTAAGCAACCTCTGGAATAATCTCCCATCTCACTTTGAAATCTCTTAGCAATAAAAACACATTTGTATTAAAATTTCCTCTATTTAGTCTAGGTCTTTTTCCAAATATTTCACTTGTAGGCAATGAATTTATATGCTGAGTGTGTCTTAGAGAGAGGCCACTTTTGAGCAACAAGAAGGCCCATAGGAGGTAACTCTTAGGCAATATATATTACTAAGTGAATTTTCAATTTAACAAGTACATGGTTCATATGTACAAGCATCAAGGGTTTGGAGTATTGGTCTATCCTCCTAGGCACTGTCAGTGTACTCTAGAGATGTATGCCACTCTATGACAGAATGTACCTGGATGGAATCCCAAGATTGATTCCAAGATGGGAATTCAATATTCTCTTGGCTATTGTGTGGGTCTTCACACTGAGACAACACCCAATGATCACATGAAAAAATTTATATTCCGTAGAGGCATTTCCCAGGTGCACTCTTCCAACACATCCCCTCACCACTCACACCCTATACCAGAGATCCTTCCCTGCCACACTTGCAACCCTTCTGCAATCAAAAAACCCTCTAAAAAACAAAGCCAAATAATAAAAAAAATAATTTTTTTAAAAAATATTTTTTTGCATGTGCCTTTCATCACCATAAAATCTGTTAGTTTTTATGTATTATGACAATTTCTTCTATATGTTCCCCAAGTGTCTTATTTCTTTCACTGTATTTTCTGATAAGGTTTAGATTACAGAAAAGTCAATAGTAAGTAGAGGGGATTCCCATATACTCCACCTCTTCCCCCTCTCACACTTTCCCCTATTAATAACACCTTACATGAATATGGTACATTTATTACAATTAAAAAATATTGAAGCATCGCTACTAACCATAGTCAATAGTTTACATTATGGTTTGCATTTGGTGCCCTACACTTTTATAGGTTTTGACTAAATGTATAATGACCTGTATCTGTCACTGCATGGTCAAGCAAAACAATTCGAATGCTTTAAGAGAATTCTATGTTCCACCTATTCTTCGCCTCCCAGTCCCTCAGAAACTATGGTAACCACTAAGTTTCAAGGTTTGTAGAATAAGGCCCGTAATTACATGTAATAATACTGAGGGCTTCAAAAAATGGTTTGCTTTCCTTTATTAGGCACTTAGTATGCTCTCAAGAGATTTTTGCCTCTATATTTGAGAATATAGAAGGTCTCTCTAGGATGGGAGTTTAATATTTTCTTGTTTATTGTTTGGGTCTCTGCCCAAGGAGGTAACACCCTCTGAGAAGATGGAAACATTCATATCTCTTAAAGTCATGTCCCAAGTGCATCTTTCCCACATATCTCCAAACTCTTTTGAAGGACATGGATATATATGTCCAGGAAGCACAATATACTCCTAATAGGCTTACCCTGAGAAACATACTTAAATGTCATACTCTCAAGACAAAGGGAGAATTCTCAAAGCAGCAAGAGAAAAAAAAAACATCACATAAATAGGTGATTTCTCATCTGAAACCATTGATGAGAAGGCATTGGTATGACATAGTTAAGGTGTTAAAAGAGAAGAAGGAAAAAAAACTGCCAGCCAAGTATTCTTTACTGAGCAAAGCTGGCATTCAAAACTTTGGGGGACTTCATAATATTCACAGATAAACAGAAATTAAGGGATTTTTTTTTTTGCCAATATGAGACCTGCCTTTCAAGAAATACTAAATGGAGTGCTGCAAGTTGAGGGGGAAAATAGGAGTAAGAGGGCTAGAGGAGAGTGTAGAAAATAAGATTATTATTAATTGTAACTAAAAGGATAAAAAGAGAAGTAAAAATATATTTAACATATAATACTTAAAAAATAAATGTATAATGTAAGTACTAACTTGACAGTAAGAACACTGAATGTTCATGGACCCATCTATATGCTGTCTAAAAGAAAATCATCTTAGATTCAGGGACATAAAGAGGTTGCAAGCAAAATGATGGAAAATGATTTTACATGCAAACTATAACCAAAAAAAGGGCAGAGTAACTATACTAATATCAGACAAAATTGACTTTAAATGCAAAACTATTGTAAGAGACAAAAAGGGTGCTATAAATTAGTAACAGAGTAAGCCATCAAGAAGAAAGAGCAATCATAAATGTTTATGCACCTAACTAGGGTCTCCCAAAATTAATGAGGCAAACATAGGAAAAACTAAAGAGAGAATTAGATGCTTCTACAATTATAGTGGGAAACATTAATACACCGTTATCATCATTAGACAGAGCATATGATGAGAGGGTTAATAAAGAAACAGACACCTTGAATAATATTTTAGAGGATCTAAACCTAATAGACATATAGAGAACATTACTCTCAAATGCAGCAGGATATATATTCTTTTCAAGTACACATGAATCATTCTCCAAGATAGAACACATGCTAGGTCACAAAAGAAGTCTCAATGAAATTAAAAGATCGAAAGTATACAAAATAATTTATTGACCACAATGGAATGAAGGTGGGAATTAATAAGGGGCAGAGCAACAGAATGGACACAAAGATATGGAAGTTAAACAACAAACTTAAACAATCATTGAGTCAAGGAAGAAATTGCAAACAAAATAACTACCTTGAAATAAATGAAAATAAGAATACAATGTGCCAAAGCCTATGGATTTCAGCTAAAGCAGTGCTGACAGGGAAATTTTTAACCTATATTTAAATGCCTATATTTAAGAAGATGAAAGAACTAAATCAATCACGTAATGGCACACATAGAAGAACTAGAAAGAGAACAAAAAACTAATCTCAAAGCAAGCAGAAAGGAGGAAATATCAAAGATTAGAGCAGAACTAAATGAAATTGAGAATAAAAAAGTACTAGAAAAATTAACAAAACTCAAAGTTGATTCTTTGAGAATATTATTAAAATGAACAAATCCTTAGTTAGACAAACAAAGAAAAAAGAGAGAAGATGCAAATATATAAAATGAAAAACGAGTGAGGGGATAGCAACACTGATCCCACAGAAATAGACTATCATCAGAGGATACTTTCAAAAACTGTATGCCAAAAAAAGGATAAGTTATATGAAATGGACAAATTTGTAAAAAAAAACAAACAAGCAACCTACATTGATGAAAGAAGAAACTAATGAGCTCAACAGACAAATCATAATTTACAAGATTGAATAAGTCATCAAAAACCTCCCAAAAAAGAAAAGCCCAGGATCAGATGTCTTCACCGGTGGAGTCTACCAATCATATGAGAAAGAACTAACACCAATCCTGCTTAAGCTCTTCCAAAAAATAGAAGTGGAGGGAACATTAACTAACTCTTTTTCTTATGTGAACATCTTCCTAATATCAAAGCCACATAAAAATACCACAATTAAAAAAAAAAAAAATACTACAGAGCAATCTATCTAACAAAGTTATAAGCTAAAATCTTCAACAAGATTCTTGCTAATCATATTAAAAAACACATCAAATTTATTATACATCATGATTAAATGGATTTTATCCCTGGAATGCAAGGATGATTCAACACAGGAAAATCAATCAATGTAATATACCCAGTAACTACTGAAAGAACAAAAGTCATATAAGCATGTCTATTGATGCTGAATAAGCATTTGACAAGATACAGTATCCTTTCTTGAAAAAAATACTTTCAAATACAGGAATAGAAGAAAATTTCCTCAACATGATAAAGGGTATATATGAAAAACCCACAGCTATCATCATAGCCAGTGGTGAAATGGTAAAGGTTTTGCTCTAAGATCTGGAAAAAGATAAGATACCCACTGTCACCACTCTTATTTTATCATTGTATTAAGTGTATGAGCTTGAGCACTTAGGAAAGAAAAGCAAATGAAAGTCATCCAAAATGGAAAGGAAGAAGTAAACATTTCACTATTTGCAGATGACCTGATCCTATACAAAAACGAAACAAAACAAAACAAAACAAAAACCTTCAATAAAGCTTCTAGAGCTGATAAGTTCAATAAAGTGAGTATATAAGATAAAAACACAAAAATTAGTAACTTTTCTGTACATAATAATGAGCGATCTGAGGAGAAATTCAAGAACAAAATTCCATTTACAATAGCAACTAAAAGACTCAAATATCTAAAAATAAACTGA
Source organism: Cabassous unicinctus (assembly GCA_029593785.1). Lineage (NCBI taxonomy): Eukaryota > Metazoa > Chordata > Mammalia > Cingulata > Chlamyphoridae > Cabassous > Cabassous unicinctus. The sequence goes on from JAQZBX010005872.1 coordinate 4,520, forward strand.
ACTAAAGTGTAAAAGACTTGTATACAGAAAACTACACAACATTGTTAAAGGAAACCAAAGAAGACCTAAATAAATGGAAGAATATTCCGTATTCATGAACTGGAAGACCTAACATCAATATGTCTGTCTTACCCAAATTAATTTACAAATTTAATACAATCCCAAAAAAATTACAACAGCAGGTTTTACGGAATTGAAAAAGGTAATTATCGAAAGTATTTGAAATGCAAGGGCCCTGAGTAGCCAGAAATATGTTGAAATGAAAATGAAATTGGAGGAATTATGCTGCCTGAGTTTAAATACTACTACAAAGGTACAGGGTTCACAACAGCTTGGTATTGGCACAAGGATAGACATCCTGACCAATGGAACTGAATTGAGAGTTCTGATATAGATCTGTGCACATATGGCCAACTGTTATTCAACAAGGCCAACAAGCCCACTCAACTGGGACTCAATGGCTTTTTCAGGAAATGGTGCTTGGAGAACTGGATAAACATATCCAGGATTTGGTTTTTTACAGATATCCTATCAAAATGATTTTACTGAGCAGGCAATCCATATGGTAGTGTAAGTAGCTCCCAGGTACTATTCTCCCATAGAAATGCAAAATTATTAAAACCTGGCAGAGCCAAAACACTTAGAGCTCTGGAAAGTACAAAACGGATTCAGTAACTGCAGGAACACTGAATCAACAAAATTGCATTTGAAAATACATGAGATAAGTGGATGGAGATCATGCTGGTCTCCTCTACCCCCTTAATGTCATGGTGAGAATTTGGCCTGTGTGCTTGTGAATTAAACCTATGTGCAGATGAAGGAGGCACATTCATTTTGGTGCTAATTTATGGAGCATCAGCCTGAAGTACTGAGTTAAATGTACAATGTACAAAATATAGATTACAAGAAAAAAAAAAAGGGAAATAATGGTCCAACCAAAGGAAGAAGATAAAAACATCAGAAACAGTCAATGAAAAAGATAAGAAATTAGATATACTAGCCAAGACTATAAAAATATTCTTCAAATTACAAAGAAACACAGATAAAGAACTAAAAGATACCAGGAAAATGATGAATTTAAAAAATTACGAATCCCTATAAAGAGGAAGAAATTATACCATGGAACCAAACATAAAAATATGGGACTTAAAGCCTGCATGAACTAAAATAAATTTTAAAAAATTCCCAGAGGGTTTCAATAGCAGATTAGAGAGGGTAGAATCATGGAGTTAATAGCTAAAATATAAGTCACCAGAAAATAGAATGAGATTGGAGAATGGAAAGCTGAGTTTTTATCTATAGAGAGTTTGTAAATAGGTTGTAATGTTTGGAAATGAATAGAAATGGTGAAAGCACATGGTATTGTTTGTATTTAGCAGCGTTAATATATGGGTACGATGGTGGTTGAAAGGGAAAGTCTAACGCTGTGTATATCACCAGAAGAAGAGCTAAAAACTTAAGCATGGGACTGTATAGCATAGCAAATCCTCTTGTGAAAAATGAAAATGGCTAATAGTGCATATATAAAAATGTTTTTTCTCTGAAACAGAACCAATATATGTTAATTTTATAAGATGTTAAGTATCAAGCTGATATTTGGACAAAAATACAACCAGAGAAAATTATGGAAAATAGTGTACAGTAATATATCAGTAAACTTCCATCAATGGTAAAAAATGGAAAATGTACTACATATTGCTTGACTCCATCTATGCAAAATGCAAATAAAATAAATTTTAGGGAGGGAAATAGATTAGTAGTTATATATGGCAGGAGAAGGATAGTGAGATTGGGATGTGACTATGAAGGGGGAGGGTTTTTTGTTTGTTTTTTTGTTTTGTTTTGAGTTCCTTCTTTTTTCTTTCTTTTTCCTTTTTTATTTGGAGTAATGAAAATGCTCTAATATTTTTTGAAATGATGAATGGCCAACTCCATGATTATATCAAATGCCATTGATTTTGTACTTTAAATGGAGTGAATAGTTTATGAATATGTTTCAATAAAACAGACTTAGAAAAAGCATCAGTGAATCCCAATATATGATAATTGAAATGATTCACACTGAGGAACATAAAGAAAAAAATCCTAATATACCTGTGGTACACCATCAAGCATGCTAGTATTCAACTTATGGGGGACCAAGAAAGAGAAGAAAGATAGAAAAGAGCAGAAGGAACGCTCAAAGTTATGATGTCAGAAACCTTCCCAAATTTCACAAAAGACATGACTATATATACTTAAGAAAACCAACAAATCCCAAACGCAAATAGAACCATGCCCAGACACATTGAGGTAAATTCTTGAATGCCAAGGACAAGAAAAAGTTTCAGAAAGGTAAAAGAGAAAAGTAATGTGCTATGAACAAGAGAGCCCCAATGAGATTAGGTAATGATTACTAATGAACTAAGGTGGGAAGAAGGCAGTGGGACAAAGTATTTAAAATGTTGAATGAAAAAATTGACTAGCAATTGTTTTATATCTGGTAAGACTGTCTTTCAAAAATGAGGGAAATATTACAGCATTTTCAGATAAACAAAAGCTGAGGGATTTCATCACTACTACACCTGCCCTAGAAGTTATGCTAAAGGGAGTTCTTCAGACTCAAATGACAGGACATAAGACAGTGGATGGAAATGGCATAAAGAAATAAAGATCTCCAGTAAAGATAACCATTTGGTTAATCACAAACAACAGAACTCTTGTATTGTATTATTGGTACGTTAATGCACTTTTTGTGTCTTACAGGATATAAAATGCAAATATGTGAAAAATGGTGATAATGTTTGATTTTGAATATACAATATAAAGATACAATATTTAAAAAGTACAACAAAATGGTCCTGGATATAGCAGTTTACTATACTGTTTGTGGATATGGACTATGTAAAACTATGGAGTATAGTTAATTTTATAATTATAGTAACATATGTTCTTCAATTGTATCAAATGTACCACAGTTTTGCAAATTGTTAGTAATAGAAAAAGTCGTTTGTTTGTGGGTGGGCAATATAAAGGATCACTGTACTTTCTGTTTGCATGATTGTTCTGTATACAACTACTCTAATAAAAAAGAAAAAGACATTTCAAAGGACAAAGACACTATAAACTGATAAAGGGGTCAATTCAAGAAGAAATCTTAACAGTTATAAATATATAATCTACTAACAGTAGAGCTCCCAAATACCACAAAGAAAATACTGACAGATTTGGAGGGAGAAGTAGATGTTTCTGCAGTAATAGTAGAAGGTGCCAATACAACACTTTCAATAATTGATAGAACATCTACACAGAAGATCAATAAAGAAATTGAAGGTTTGATTGACACTATAAGCTAACACGACCTAAGAAATATATAGATAATACTTCACAAAAAAACAGCAGAATACAAATTCTTCACTAGTGCACATGGGTCATTCTCCAAAATAGGATGTATGCTAGGTCATGAAATAAACCTCAATAAATTTGAAAATATTGAAAACATGTATCTTCTCACACTACAATCTATTGAAACAGGAATCAGTAACAGAGAGAGAACTGGAATATTCACAAATATGTGGAAATTGAACATCACATTCTTAAACAAACTTCCGGTCAAAGAAGTTATCAGAGAAGAAATTAGGGGCTTTGTTGAAGTGCAAGAAAATAAAAACACAACATACCAAAATATGTAGTATGCAGTGAAGGCAGAGAAGAGTGAAATTTATAGATTTAAATGCTTGCATACAGAAGAAAATCTAAAGTAAAAAACCTAACCTAACACTTGGAGGAACTATAAAAAGACGAGCAATATAAATCCAAAATGAAGAAAAGGAAGGAAACAAAGGTTAGAGTGGAGATAAATGAAACAATAAAAAAACAATAGAGGGAGGCCAAGCTCCCAGAGCCCCTGCTGGGCAGCCACTGCCCAAGGGCAAGCCCACTGCCTATTCCCAAGGCGCCACAGGGCTCAGATTATGGGCCTGCCCTCTCTTCCCCCTTGCTCTGCCATGGCTCTTGCCTTGCCTGCAAACTACTTCCCTGCCCTTGAGTGCCCAGCTCTTCCCCAACCTGGCCCTAGGCCCTTCACCCCGTGCTCTTCCTTATGGAACTTCCTCTCCAGACACACCCACAATGGTCTTTTGTTTATTCCTCTTGACTGGAGAGCAGCTGTGACTCATCGCTGGGGCAAGTTTAACTCCCTCCCACCCAGTTCATGCCCTTGTGTCATTAGGCTCGATCCACCTGGTGGGACCAGTTCTGGGACTGCTGGGTCTGACAAAAGGCCCCAGCACCAAGGCCAGACCCTGCCCCACGCCTCTTCTACAAAAACTTCAGCTGCCTCCTGGCTCAGGGATAACTTCTCTCTGGGACAACACATTGCGAGCCTTAATTCAGCGGTTTTCTAATATTTCTTAGAATATTTATTAATAAGGCTTGAAGATAGCAGCTTTGGATTGTCTTCTTTGTATTATTTATTTTTGTTTTTATTTTTTTGCAGAAAGATCTGGTGATCGATCAAATGACAAGATGTCCATGAATGTCCTGGCAAATATGATAAACTTGCGCCTCATTTTAGCAAGTGGGAAAACAAGAGTCCTGTTTTCTCCTAATGATTCTGCTTCAGACATTGCAAAGCATGTGTATGACAACTGGCCTGTGGACTGGGAAGAAGAATAGATCAGCGGTCCAAATATTCTATGACTTATTTTCAAGGACAATTTCTACACGGAAATCTCACATTAGGAACATTAATATTTTCATTTGGCAAAACAATAGTGATGCATTTGGTAGCCAGAGAGACATTGCCAGAGCTAAATTCTCAAGGTCAGAGGAATCATGGAGACTGGAGAGAGCAATTGTTGGGTATTCCTCTAAACACTGCAGTGTTAAGTGTGATGGGATCCTGTCTTTGCCTTTCATGCTGCTGGGAATGAAGAGATCCAAGATGGCTGCAGAAACCGTTAAGAAGAGCCAGCGTTTGTATCCATGGACCTGAATCATTATGTGAACACTATCACACTTTCTCATGAAAGTTAAAAGAACCAAGAACTCTCTTCACTATGATTTTTTATTCCTAGTATCTTTGTTTATGTTGAGCAGTTTAAAAATGTATTGATGTTTGAATGCAGTCCATCACTCAGGGAAATGTTAACTGGTTATCATCCATAGCACAAACCATTTTGCTGCCACAAAAATTTTCTTCACCAGAACTAACAAATCAAGTGTTCCAAATATAAAATTTGCACTAAAAAAGAGTAACATTATTTTCCTTATTAACAGAATTTATAGCTCAGTTTGTGGTAACTAGAAATGCTGATATAAACTGTTCCATTCTGGAAGACAGTCAACAATTAAAGAAGTTAATTACTGGGCCAACCTGAGAGGAAAAAAATGGAAAAGACACAAAAATGTTTGGTGAATTCTACATAAGTCAGCTGTGGTGGCTACACTGGCACAAGATACTGACACTTTTCACTGCAGCAAATGAAAACACAGAAAGCAAAATGTGCCTACGTAAAGCACTCAGTAAAGGGCTGAAGAAATTAAGGTCTTTGTTCAACATGTGCACTCTTGAATCATAAGGTAAATGAGTGCTTGTTTACACAGCACAAAAGGGGTGAGAGTGTTTCCTAGACTTAATAGGGGAGGGAAATTCCAATCATTCATAAGCTTTTATTATTGTGCATAAATATTAGAAAACATAATTTACTGATCATTTTATGTATTTGAATAGCAGCAAATTGAATTTTTCCAAAATGATTGCTCAACTCTGTGTCCAGTGTCAATGCTTACTCAAAAAAGAATTAAAATGTATTTTTAAAATTATAAGTAAAGCTACACAGTATTAATTTTGTTTCTATATGAAGTTGGCATTAGTATTGGTTCTTGCAACTGTATTAAAATCAAAAACTGATGTTTCTAATGCGTATTAATTAAGGGTGTCTTTTTTTTCTTTTGTTTTGTGACAATAATTTAAAATTGACATGCTGAAAACAATTTGCATGGGAAAACTAATTATGAAATTTATTTGGAAGGGCAAGAGGCCCTCAATACCCAAAAACATATTGAAAAAAAAATGAAGTTGGAGGAATCATGCTACCTGACTTTAAAGCATCTTACAAAGATACAGTGTTCAAAATATAAGATTCAAGAACATAAAGCTCTTAGAAGATAATATACAGAACCACTTATGTGATCTTGTAGAAGGAAATGGTTTCATAAACTTTACACACAAAGCACCAAAAAATGAAAGAAAAATAAATAAATGGGACCTCTTCAAAATTAAAAGCTTTTGCACTTCAAAGGAGTTTCTCAAGAAACAGAAAAGGCAGCATACTCAATGGGAGAAAATATTTGGTAACTATCTGTCAGATAAAGGCCTAATAACCAGCAAATATTAAAAAAATCCTACATCTCCAAAATAAAAAGACAAATAACCCATTTAAAAAATGGTCCATGCTTAATGGCAACGCCCCATGATGTGTTTATCAGTTGCAATGAATATGCCACACTAATGAAGGATGTTTATATGGGAGGGTGTGGGAGGTGTGGGGAGTGGGGCATATGGGAATCCCTATATTTTTTTGTATAATATTTATGTAATCTAAGTATCTTTTAAAAAATAAAAAAATATATAATTATTATTAAAAAATAAAAATAAAAATAGCTGCCAGGCAGAGTAGCTTTTGGCAGAAGAAAACAAATATGGGCAAGAGGTTTGAATATACACTCTTCCAAAGAAGAAATACAAATGGCTAAAAAGCACATGAAAAGATGCTCAACATCACTAGCTATTAGGTAAATGCAAATCTAACTTACAATGAGATATTATCTTACACCTTTTAGATTTGTGGCTATTAAAAATGCAGAGGACTTAAAGTGTTGGAGAGGATGTGGAGGAAAGGGAACATTTATCCACTGCTGGTGGGAATGTAGAATGGTACATCCATTGTGGAGCACAGTTTGGTTGTTCCTTAGGAAGCTAACTATAGAAATGCTATATGATCCTGCAATCCCACTGCCGGGTATATCTCCAGAAGAATTGGAAGCAGGGATACAGACAGATATATACACGCCAATATTCTTAGTGGCATTATTCACTATTGCCAAAAGTTTGAAGCAACCCAAATGTCCATCAACAGATAAATGGATTAGCAAATCATGGTATATACATACAATGAAATATTACTCATCTCTAAGAAGGAATGCAGTATTGACACACAGGACAACATGGATGACTCTTGAAGACCTTATGTTAAGTGAAGTAAGCCAGTCACTGAAGGACAAATATTACATGACCTCACTGATATGACTTAATCAAAATAAGCAGATTCACAGAACTAGAATCTTGAAGATAGGTTATGAGGAGACAGAAAGAGAGTAGAGGGTGGTGAGCTGATGCTCAATATGGGTAAAGCCTACCCATAAGGTGAAATGTGGTGGTTGAACAGAGATGGGGATGATGTTGGTGCAGGGATGTGAAAGGAGTTGATGTTGCTAGAATATGTGGGGGAGTAGGGTGGGGGGTTGATATGGAATATCCATGGAACTGGGGGGAGGGCTGAAGGAAGGAACAGGTGAACTCTGGGATTTGATATGTCTGTGGTTGAAACTACAATGGTGGGAATGTTCTTTTGTCAAGTAAGGCAGGGAAGAGCTACTGGTGCAGGGCCACATGATACATGCTTCTGTGGAATATGAGAATGGTTTTCTTGTCATAGTGTGTTATCTCAGTGGGTGGAGTCCCTGAGATATTAAACACCCATCCTAGGGAGTCCTGTTATGTTCTCAGTTAGAAGGGCAAGAATCTCTTGAGAACATAGGTTATGCCTAATAAAAGAAAACCAATTTCTCAAGGCTTCAATAGTAATGCATGTAGCTATGAACCTATTTGTCATAAATGGAAACTTAGTGGTTACCATATGTTCTGAGGGGAGGGGGAGGGAAGAAAAGAATAGTTGGAGCATAGTTGTTTGAAGGCAGTGTGGGTCTCCACACATATATTGCATAAGTGTTTCTTCCTGAAAGCCTCCTTGTGGCTCAAACATGGACTGACTCTAAATCAACCTCAGCATTTATTTCCCTATCTTCCACTCAGCATGGGATATGACTTCTAGGGATGAACTTCCCTGGCACTGAGGGATTATTACCAAGTGCCAACTAATGAAGCATTTGGAAAGGCCTTGACCAAAAGGGGGAAATATTAAATACAAATGAATTTTTTATGGCTAAGAGATTCCAACATGAGTCAGGAGGTTATTCCAGAGGTTACAATTATGCATATCTCAGGAGGATCTCATTGACTGCCACAGTAAACAATCCTTCAAAGAGCAAGTCTCCAGAGGGCTCTAGAGACATCTAGAAACTGTAGGCAGGGCAGACAATCTCAGGAATTTGGCACCCTGTCAGGGGTCCTTACCTTGGAATATGTGTTCCTCAATGTAACAGAGTTAGATTCATTTATAAGTTCTATACACCTGGCTCTTCTGCCCCATTTATTCGTATGTATACTGCTATAATTAGCACTCTACTTATTAAATATATGTGCACTCTTCAATCATAAGGTAAATGAGTGCTTGTTAACACACCACAAAATGGGTGAGAGTGTTTTCTAGCCTTAATAGGGTAGGGAAATTCCAATCATTCATAGGCTTTTATTATTGTGCATAAATATTAGAAAACATAATTTACTGATCATTTTATGTATTTGAATAGCAGCAAATTGAATTTTTCCAAAATGATTGCTCAACTCTAACTTTGTCCAGTGTTATGCTTACTCAAAAAAGAATTAAAATGTATTTTTAAAATTAAAAGTAAAACTGCACAGTATTAATTTTGTTTCTTTATGAAGTTGGCATTAGTATTGGTTCTTGCAATTGTATTAAAATCAAAAACAGATTTTTTTTTAAGGCAAATGTAATTAAGGTGCCTTTTTTACTTTTGTTTTGTAACAGTAATTTAAAATTGACTTGCTGAAAACAATTTGTGTGGAAAAGCTAATTATGAAATTTATTTGGAAGGGCAATGGGCCCTGAGTAACCAAAAACATATTGAAAAAAAATGTCCTATACAAAAATTAACTCAAGATGGATCAAAGATCTAAACATAGGAGAAAAGATATAGGGAACCATCTATGTGATCTTGTAGTCAGAAATTTTGTCATAAACTTTAAACCCAAAGCACAAAAAATGAAAGGAAAATAGATAAATGGGACCTCCTCAAAATTAAAACCTTTTGCACTTCAAAGGAGTTTCTCAAGAAACAGAAAAGGCAGTGTAGGGCATTGGTTTTGTTCTGCATGATCTTACAATGCTGGATTTGGACTGTCATTGTAAGATCATTGTCCAAACCTATAAAATTATGTGGTGAAAAATTTAAGCCATAATTGAAACCATTGATCATGGTTAGTAGCAATGCTTTAATATATGTTCATTGATTGCCAGAAATGTATTATACTCATGTAAGATATAATAAAAAAGGGAAAATACAAGAAGGGGAGGAAATGAAATATAGAGGAATCCCCTATATTTTCTGTTTGACTTTTCTGTAGCCTAAAGCTTCTCTGAAAATAAAGCAAAAAAAAAAAGAGAGACACTGGGAGAACAGACAGAAGAAATTGTCACTGTTCATAAAAGCTAGCATATCTCATGGTGATGTAAAAAACAATGAAATAAATTTAACTATATTTTTAATTTTAATTTTTGTATTTTATTTGTTTTTTTAATTATCTTATTTTTAATTATTTTTATTCATTTATTTCTTGGCTTTTCTTTTAGGGAGGATTTGAATTTCAAATAGTCTCAACTGTGGCAGGAAAGGATCACTGGTATGGGGTGTCAGTGATGGGGGATGTATGGGGAGTGGTGCACTTGGGGCATGCCTTTATAGAATATGAATAAGTTCAAAGGTCATGCTGTGCTGTCTCGGTGGGCGGAGAGACACATAATAAATAACCAAAAAAAATATTGAGTCCCCATCATGGTTAATCCAGCTACATTCTCTAATAGAGTGACAACAACCCCTAGAGTATATGCGCAGTGCCTAGCAAGGAGGACAGACAAATACACCAGGCCCTTGACATTGATGTTTGTACTTATGAACCTTGTTATTGTGAAAATGAAACTTAGCTTAGTATTATATATTGTCAAAGAGTTACCTCCTGAAAGCCTTCTTATTGCTCAAATGTGATTTCTCTCTATGCCCAATTCAGCATACAAACTCACTGCCTTCCCCTCCCCAACCCTCAGTGTGGTACATGACTCCCAGCAATAAGCCTCCCTGGCACTGAGGGATTATTACCAAGAGCCAAATTGTGATGCATTTGGAAAAAGACCTTGAACAAAATGGGGGAAATATTAAATGCTAATGAATTTTTATGACTAAGAGATTTTTTTAAAAGATTGTATTTATTTATTTATTTCCTCCCCACCCCCCATTGTCTGCTTTATGTGTCCATAGCTGTGTGCTTCTCTTGTCTGCTTGACTTCTCCCTATGCAGCACTGGGAACTGATCCTGGGACCTTCTGGAGTGGGAGAAAGGCACTCAATCTCTTGTGTCACCTCAGCTCCTTGGTCTGCTGTGTCTCTTGTTGTCTCTCCTCTGTGTCTTCTTTTGTTGTGCCATCCCACTGCACCAGCTCTCTGCATAAGCCAGTACTCCTGCACGTGCTAGCACTCCTGCATGGGCTAGCACTCCCATGCAGGCCAGCACTCTGTGCAGGTCAGTACTCCACGTGGGCCAGCACTCCACATAGGCTAGCGCACTGTGGGGACCAGCCTACTCCCACCAGGACGCCCTGGGAAATGAACCTAGGACCTCCTATATGGTAGATGGGAAACAGATCACTTGAGCCACATCTGCCTCCCCTAAGAGATTTCAAAGTGAGTTGGGAGGTCATTCCACAGGTTACACTTAAGAAATTCTCAGGAGGATCTCATTGACTGCCACAGTAAACAGTGCATCAAACAGCAGGTCTACTGAGGGCTCTAAAGACATCTAGAAACTATAAACAGAGCAGACAATCTCAGGAATTTGGCACCCTGTCAGCAGTCCTTCCTTGGAATATGTGTTCCTCATTATAACAGAGTTAGATTCATTTATAATTTCCCTACACATGGCTCTTCTGCCCCATTTATATGTATGTATAGTGTTATAATGAGCACTATGCTTATTAAATATATGTACCAGAGACTTAACTCTTCAATCTCTTCATACGGTGTTGAGCCCTGAATCTCAGCAGAGTTGCAACACCTCGTCTCCAGCTCACCGGACATGCCCAGAACAACTAACAAAATGATGATGATGAAAACACCCATCCCCAAGAACAGAGAGTATCTACAACTGAAAGGAAGACAGTTCCATCCACTGACACATGTGCTCAAAGTCCTTCTCAATCAGAAATTAAGTGGGCATCACCATCCTAAAATCCTCAAAATTTAGGTGTGAACAAACATAAGGAGGAAATACAAGTATGGAATAAAGTAGACATTATTATTCTGGCAGTTGAAGGACTTGTAACATTGATATAAAGGCAGTGGTCACCAGAATTTCTGAGGAGAGGGAGAGGGAAGAATAGGTGTAACATGGGGCATTTTTGGGACATTGGAATTGTTCTTAATGTCATTGCAATGACAGATATAGGCTATTATAGATATTTTCAAAACCTATAAAAATGTGCAGTGCGAAGTGTAAACTATAATGCAAACTACTGACCATGGTTAGTAGCAATGCTTCAATATGTGTTCATCAATTATAACAAAAGTACATTAATGAGGATAAGTGTGGGGATAGGAGGCACTGGGATAGATGGGAATCCCCTTATATTTTCTATGTATCATTTATGTAACCTAAAGCTTCCAAAATAAAATAAAATAATAAAATAAAATAAAATAAAAAACTAAATTAAATTAAAATAAATTAAATTAATTTAAAATAAAATAAAAAATAAAATAAAATAATTTGCACAAAAATAAAGCATGAGCTACTTCCATCTAAAATTGTAAAGACATAAAATATTTCATATTTTTTCACAGGGAAGAAATTATTCTTTGATGAAATTACAAATATGTGTAGAATATATTTAATAAAAACTTATAAAATACCAACAATAGAACTTAAACATAGATTGGCATGTAGTGTATAGAACAATATTTCATATAAATAATTTGACTTATGAGTATGAATTTGCAGTCTGACATTATGTTCTGTATTTGAGTGTCAAAGGACTTTGCATACCTTCTGTGTAAATGGTTTCAGAGGGCCAGCTTTGTTTAACTGTAATTAGGGTATTTTATCAATTGTTAGTGCTTTCTTGAAAAAGCTTTATATGCAGTAGACCCATGGAAATACTGTTCATAGTGATCAGAATTAAATTTGTATAGAGCAGAGTTTTAAAACAAATGTAAATAGCACTAAACATTTTCTTTCTACATCTTGTACTTCATAGAATCTTTCTGTAAACTAAATTAAAAAATATTGTAGTGCAAAAAAAATGGAACAAACAAAAGCAAAACCTGATTTTTGACCAAAATTTTCCAAATTTTATCTAGACTGTCAAAGGAAAAAATAGAGTATTCAAATAAATTAAATGAAAATTAAAGTAGGTTCATTTTAAGGTTTATAAGATGATACTATGAAAAACTGCACACCAACAAATTAGATACCAATGGGAAAAGGACAAATTCCTAGAAACACACAAACCGCCTTAACTGACTCAGAAGAAAAAGATCTCCACAGAGAAGTAAGTAAAAAGATTGAAACAAAAATCATAAACCTCCAAAAAAGTGAAACAGGACAAGGTGGCTTCATTGGTGAATTTAACAAATGTTCCAAGAAGAATTGACACCAATACTAACCAAAAACTTCCAAAAAATAAAGAGGATGATACGCTTCTTATCTCATTCTATGAGATTAGGTTCACCCTAATACCAAATCCACATAAACATATCACTATAAAAGAAAACGAAATGCCAATATCCCATATGTTGGAATCTGTTAGGCTGAAAAAGCAATATACCAGAAATGAGTTGGCTTTTAAAATGGGGATTTATTAGCTTTCGCGCTTACAATTCAGAGTCCATGGAAATGTCTGAATCCAGGCATCATCAGGCAATGTGTTCTTCTTGAAGAGCAGCTGCTGGCAATCCTGAAATCATCTGTTACATGGCAAGGCAAATGGTTTTAATATATTGCTGTAAGAAATAAAGACCTAAATAAATGAAAGGATATTCCACATTCATGGATTGGAAGACTAAATATTGTTAAGGTATCAATTCTACACAAACCAATTTATAGATTCTATGAAATCCCAATAAATTTTAACAACCTTCTTGGCAGAAATGGTAAAATCAATCATCAAATTTATATGGAAAGGTAAGGAGAACTGAGTAGACAAAATACCTTGAAAAAAAGAGATTAAATTTGAAGGACTCACATCTTCCCATTTTAAAACTTATTACAAAGCTATGATAAATAAAACTGCATGATACTTGCTGAAGGGCAGACATGCACCAATGAAATAGAATTTAGAGTGCAGTTATAAACCCTCAGAATTATGGGCAATTGATCTTTGACAAGCCAAGTCCACTCAACTGGGAAGGAAGAGACTCTTCAACAAATAGATTCAGGAGAACTGGATTGTTATCTGAAAAATGATAGAGATGGACCCTTATCTCACACCATAAACAAGATTCAACTCAAAATACATCAATGTCCTTAAATATCAGAAATAATCCTTCAACACTCCTGGAAGGAAAACTCAGGAAATACTTTCAGGACCTCAGGTTAGGCAATAGTTACTAAGATTTTACCCCAAAACTCAAACCATGATAGGAAAATATATAAATTGTGACTTCATTAATATATTTTTAAAAATTGTGCTTCAAAGTACATTCTCATGAAATTAAAAGATGACAGAATAAATGGAGAAAATGTTTGGAAATAAGATATCTTTTATGGGTTTAATGTCCAGAATATATTAAGAAATGCTACAACTCAACAACAAAAAGACAAACAACCCAATTTAAAAAATGGGTAAAATATATGAATAGGCATATACAAAGAAATATACAAATGAAGAATAAATACATGAAAAGATGCTCAACATCATTAAGCATTTGGGACATGCAAATAAAAACCATGACATTTCACTCCTACTAGAATTGTTCCCATTAAACAAATGAAAAATAACAAATTTTTGAGATGGATGGAAAAATAGGGGCATTAGTTCATTGTTGGTGAGAAAACAGTTGATCAGCTGCTATGGAAAACAGTTTGACATTTCCTCAAAAAGTTAAGTATAGAATTAATACATTACCCAAAATCTTACTTCTAGATATGTACACAGATGAATTGAAAGCAGGAATCGGAACAGCTATTTGCAAATAAATAGTAATAGCAGCATCGGACACAACTTGACAAAAGATGGAAACAATCTGTATGGCCATTAACTGATGAATGGATAAACAAAAAGAAGTATATATATATAATTAGAATATTTTAAAAAATGAAGTTCTGAAACATGCAACTACATGGGTTATCATTGAAGACAACATGTTTAGTGAATAAGCCAGATACAAAAGTACAAATATTTTATGAACTCACTCATATGAAGTAATAAGGGTATGCAAACTCATAAACCCAGAAATAGAGTATGTATTACCAAGGTCCAGTATGTTGGTAAAGAACAAAGATATAATGCTTACTTGGTATAGGAAGAGCTTCTGTTTGTGGTATTGGAAAAATTTGGTAATGGTTGGTGGTGATGATAGCACAACATTTTGAATATAATTAACACCACAATGGAAAATATTAGGTCATATAGATATGTTACCAGTATAAGAATTTTTTAAAAATCCATAGAATTATACAATTCAAAGTTTGAATCCTTAGGTAAGCTAAGGACTATAGATCATAGTAAAATTATAACAATAAGATTGCATCAATTGTAACAAAGGGAACACATGAATAGAAAATGTTAGTAGTACATAAAACCACGTGTGGGGCATATATAGGAAATCTGTACTTCCTGCATGAATTTTCTGTAAAATTATATCTACTTAATTAAAAAAAATGAATATAATGCAAAGAGCTACAAAAATCACTTACTAATGATAAAATTTGTTTCAAATGAAAATTACAATTTTAGAAAAACATGTGATCTCCACATTGACTTTAAGCTTCCTTACACTTGAAATTCGCTTTGAAAGGTTTATTGGTTATACTGATAAATGTATATTTTTGGTATAGTAAATGAAATATGTCCTATTTATAGACAGGCATTACTCTCTGAACAAATATTTTCCAGATGAATACTATTTGATTGTACAAAATCATTTGCAGGTAAAATCCATTCCAATTGCTAAATAGACAATGAATTTCAATCTAAGTGAATGTGTAAAGTTCCTTAATAAGAGTTCAGATTAGAAATGGAGTTATTCTTCAAAAAAATCACCATTTGTGGAGTTTTAGTGTAGAATATTAGCA
Source organism: Cabassous unicinctus (assembly GCA_029593785.1). Taxonomy (NCBI): domain Eukaryota; kingdom Metazoa; phylum Chordata; class Mammalia; order Cingulata; family Chlamyphoridae; genus Cabassous; species Cabassous unicinctus. Next base: position 19,983 of record JAQZBX010005872.1, read on the forward strand.
TTAAAAAGAATATGAACAATAACAAAGTGGTAATCAAATTATCGTTCCCTTTTCTAACCATATATCTGTGTAAGTTCACATTTTCTTCACACTCTTCATTCAAACAAACAAATTACAATGGAATAAATGAAGAATTAGATACTAGAATTCATCTCTCTCCCAGTAAGCCAGAATAAAGAGATATACAAAAGAATAAAAGCATTACTCTTTTCTCAATAATTTTACTGTGGTTTTATGATAAAACATTTTTAAATGTATTATTGCATTAAAATATAAGGAATTTATTAATACTTATATCAGGTTTAATTTCTAATATGGTAATTTTCCACAGATATAACATACAATTATGTTATTTAGGCTTTCCAATAATTATTTAGGATGTAACGTGTTCCAGAAACCAAAAAACATGAATGGAATTTCTAAAAGTTCTATTAAATTATGCTTTGCAATATTTCAAGGAACCTCAGGTGATATGATTTTTATGTATTTTTCTACCATTACCCTCATTTGAGTGCTGAATTTCTATGAAAATAATAATAGTTTGGCTTTACTAGAAGCTTGGCCATCATTTTCCCTCATATTCCTCTCCAAATGCAAATCACCCCAAAACATCTATATATTTTGATTCACTCTGAGTTACACTTGACATATCAAGAAAATTTTGTTGGCTCTAACAAGCTGAGAAAATCTTCAGTGTTTAGCCTATTTGTCCAAAATAAACACCAGAGATCAAAAATATGGTGTAATCATGAAAGTAGGTAATGATCTGCTTGGGCTCTGTGAAACCCTTCTCTATCCTTCTTACTTGTGACAAAGTGAAAAATGCCACATGCTTGGTCAAGGGAGATTCTGCTTTCCTAGACTTGACTTCTTTTCTCTAATCACAACACTTCTCTACAGATTTCATAACTGTATTCATCTTCAGCAGTTAAATATAGACACTTCTATTTTTGAGCATACATATCCATGACTTTCCTGGAAGTTTCTTAACCTCTCCCAAAGTATGATCCTCTCCTGACTGGTATCTGTTAACAAGAATTTTCAGAAAATTTCCCATGGTCTACATTCAACAGAACTGCCTTTGGGCCTGGTAACTGAAAATCTGAGAGGTACTTTTCATTATTGTGATGTACCATGTACTAGGATCTCTTCAAATCAATTTTGATGACAATGTGCCATAACCATTTTACTTGCTTTCTTTTAACACCCATTCTAATATATATCTTATTTTTCTTTAATTTACTAGCTATTGAGAATTTTTTATTGTTGTTACTTTTAAACAGTATATGATTTTGTTTCATTCCTTAATGTTATTTAAAACTCATGTAAAATATATTTTATTGGGATTTGCATTGCAGATATAGTACAATATGAATAAATTATATTTATAATATTATGTAAAATTGAAAATATATTGAATTACCAGTGGCTTATGAAATTTTTTTGAATGCATGTCTTTTGTTAACTTTAACAGAAATAACTATGCAAATTTTTTTGTAATAAGCAGTATTATGAGTTTAACTAATTCCAAAATATAGCCAAGGAATCCTTACCAATCAGGAGTTTAGGGAGAACTGGTCTCTCTGGAGGGTTAAGTCACCATTCCTCTAGGTCTCCTGAGAGGGATGACCCATAGGTCTACTTCATAACGAATAACCATGTGTACAAAGAAACTAGAAGCAGACTTGTTCCCATGATTAGGGTTAAATATAGACTTCTCTGAGAAGTAACTCCACTGATTTTTTTTTTCAATAAAGTAAATTTTACTTTGGATTCTGAATAACCTCCGTGGTGTATATCCAGAATGTTTTCACAAAATGGCTAAAAGATTTTTTTTTATCTTTGTAAATATTCTTCTTTTTATATATATTTTAAAAGATGCTTAGATTACATAAATGTTACACAAAAATTACAGGGATTCCCATGTTCCCTACCTCCCACACCTCCCATAACATCCCACATAAACATCTTTCATTAGTGTGGCACATCACGTACAATGGATATACACATCCTGGGGCTTTGCCACTAAGCATGGACCATAGTTCACATTGTAGACCACACTCTCTCCCACACAGTTCTGCATGGTATATGCTGATGTAAAATGGCCTATATCTGTGATTGTAACGTCACTCAGGATAATTCCCAAGTCCTGAAAAAGCCCCTGTATTACAACTGCTTTTCCCTTCCCTGCCCCAAAAGTGTCCAGTGGCCACTGGCTCCACCTCACTGCTGTAATTTCTTCCATTGCTTGTGGTATGACAGAGTTTTTGTAAAGTATGTATATTGTGTGAAAGAAATATTCAAGTTACAGGAGATAAATGTGATTAATCATTTATCAGGTATATATATATATATGTTTAAATTCATGTATTTCTTTAAAATGCCTAATGAAAACTTTATATACATAGCAGTTATATGTCTCATTATGTTTAGCATACTTTATTTCTGCTCCAACATTGAATTCATAGAATCTGAATGAATCTGGTTTTATAATAGGTTTTAAAAATGGTACTTGATGAAATGTATGTGATATATAGTAATTAAGATATGGAATCTATATTTTCACAGAAATTACCAAGAAATTGAACTAACTCAACAACTAAGAATGAAACTCAATTGGATTGTCAAGGATAGTTAAAATACTCAGGGTCAACCTAAGTTGCCAAGACATTTCATAGAAATAAACCTATGTAAGCAAAAACAGTCTTTCAAATGTCAATGGATTTGTTGAGATATCCAGTGAAGTTTTTACCATGAACAATTTCTTATATTTATTTGCTGGATATTAGGAACCACATATGCTCAGTATAGATTTTAAATATACTAAAATATTTCATGCTTATAAAAATTTATCAGGAATAGGTTTTCCACTTATTTTGTTTCTTCTACATTTTAACATTGTGAAGTAGATAATTTCTAAATATTACTGAGGTGATAAGGAGCAGGGAAAAAAGCCTGAACTTTCTTTATCTCTTTCTTGTACAGCCAAGGCTATGACTTTCACCATCACCATGCACTGTGAAGTAGCAGATGTATGGTAAATTAGCTAGGGAAACTTGAGAATTGTGAAGACAGGATAAAGATGCAATCTGGAAAAGAATAATGAAACTTCCAAGAATAAAAAACCATGCAGGATTTTGATGGAGGGACTTAAAGAAAAAACTATCTGGAATTTTGGATAGGTCCAATAACCTATCTTTAAGTCAATAATTTCATAGAGTACTGATATAATATTTAATAAAATTCTCCATTTAAAGGATATTTTCTTCATAAAATAAGGTTAATAGAAGGAAAATTCATGAGTGAAAGGTTATTATAAAAAATAATTTCTATTAAATATTTTGCAAAAGTATGAGAAATTCATGGGTACAATCAAGGAAAGTAAATGAAAATTAGTATTACTATTATTATCCATATAAAATGTTATCCAAATTGTGTACTAGTTTTATAATTACATATGATTATATATAAATGAAATATTAATAAGAATATAAATTCTAATATTTTTTATAGTTATCACCCCTGTATTCTAAATTTTCTACACATAAATGTTAAATTCTTCTGCACTGTATACCTGAAGGTAATGCATTAGGTTTGAAAACATAATTAAAACTGAAACAGTATTTATCATTTGAAGTGCTTCAAGATAAGCACAAGTAACATAGCTGTAATTACAATAGCTAATTTGATTAAGGAGGTTTCAGTAAAATCTAGAAAAGCAGATAGGCAAAATCTCTGGACAGGAATTATTTATTCATTAAATATAAGAATCCATGCCTGTGGTAGGAAGGGTTCTTTGAGGATGAGTAATATCAGATGGAATACTTTTCTTAGAGACTACATGCCAGTGAAAGGTAAAGTAGAGAGAGCAAGGGAACTCCGGTACATACTGCAACAGAAAAATGGAATAAAATATTTTCTTTAATCAAATATTATATGAATTGGGGGGCAAAGGAGGAAGGAAGGGGCTCACCCTTATGCTTTATATTAAACTGTAATGAAAGAGAGATGAGACATCTATCTGGTCTCTACTTGATTAATAATTCTAAGAAGTACCTCAGAATATACAAAAAATTTGTTATAGGAACAAATTCTAAGCCAGCCAACCAAAGAACAGGAAATATGAACAAACATCCTAGTAATCTGTTATTTTAATAGGATCAACAATAGCTGTAGAGTATACAAAAAAATGGACTGATGCAGAGGATCTCTTGCAGATCATGTCTGGGATGAACATTCACTAAGGGAAAATATGAGAATTTATTACTGGATATGTCCAAGCAGAGTCTTAAAATATATTTAATGAAGTGTTGTAAATGTTAATCAATAACTGAACTGTTCATAAGTATTGATTTTATTTTAAAATCATTTAATAAACTTAGATTTTTTGAACCTATGAATATTAAATTTAACATGGGAATAATTATCAGGAAAGAAAATCAAAAGGGAAATATGATCATTCATTGATTTCAAAATAATTTTTTTCCAATTCCTTTATGATGAATTCCTGATGAAAAGAAATATATTGATGCGAATAGGAGCATTTTATCTGTGAATAATGTGGATTGTCTCTAATAAATTTTTAGCATATTTTATCATATTAAACTTTGACTACAGGGAGACTACAACATATTAGAGGACATGGAAAATCTCACTATATTCACAGAATTTCTTCTCATGGATATCTCATTCTCCCGGGAGCTCCAAGTCTTGCAAGGTCTGATGTTTTTAGTGTTATATTTAGGGGCCCTGACTGGCAATCTTTTAACTCACTGCTTTTCTAATCAACCCATACCTACACTCATCAATGTATTTCTTTATTGGCAATTTGTCCCTCATAGATCTTTGTTGTACTTCAGTTGCTCTTCCCAAAATGATTGTGAATTCTCTGACAGGCAATAAATCGATTTCTCTTAGCATGTGCCTCTCAGATTTTCCTGTTTGTCCTCTTGGTATCCACAGAGCTAGCCTTCCTTGTCGTGATGTCCTATGATCGCTATGTTGCCATTTGCTACCCTCTGCACTATGGGCTCACCATCACCCCAAAACGTGCACACAAGCAGCTGATGGCTCATGGGCAACTGATTTAGTCTATTCATCTGTCCTCACAGGGATCATGTTCAGGCTTCCCTTCAGAAAGTCCAATGTGATCCATCAATATTTCTGTGATATACCTCAAATTTTGAGGGTCTCATCTTCAAATGTTCAGCTTTCTGAGTTTATGGCCTTAATTATAAGTATTTGTCTTAGTATGTTTTGCCTTTTTGCTTAAGTTCTATATTGATATATTTTCAATGGTGCTTAGGATGCATTCTGTGGAAGCCCATAACAAAGCCTTATCCACATGTACCCCACAGTTGGCAATTCTCATTTTGTTTGCAATTTCTTTATTAATGGAAGCCTTTGGTCCCACTGCAAATGAAGCACCTCTTAGTAATCTTCTCACTGCCATGTTCTACACCATGGTGCCCCCACTCATAAATCTCATCATCTATAGCTTGGGAAACAGAGAAATTAACACAGCACTAGGCAGAATGTTTCACAGATATTTTGAGCTCCCAAGGAGAGTTTTTATTTTAATTAAGAAATTCTGAATAATATTTAAATGAAGATTAATTATATTTGATATATGTTCTTAAAATTGAATCTAATCCTGGTAAATAACAGTTTTTTTTGCATATGTAATAGTGAGCTATACCTTTCTGTATCCTAATTTTTCAAATCCCTAATAATATATAGTCCATGTATTCTTCTGGAAAAGATTTTCCACATTGTTAAAATATTTTGAATAATGTACTGGATGTTTTTGAGCTACAAGCAAAAAAATTGGTATCATACAGAGAAGACCATGGATTAGTACCTTACCAGATACCTATACATTTGAGACAATTTCAAGGTACTGGATACTGCCAACTGGGAAAAGAATCTTGAGTGTTTTGAATTAGACAATTCAGCTCAAATTATAGTTTTGATTTTGCCTTTATGCAAAAGTTTACACCAAGTAATAAAATGTTTAAAATGATGAAACTGAAGAAAAAGGACAAAATGAATATATAGCACTGAGATCCATGCTAAAGTTGCTTTCCTCAATTAAATATGGACTATTAAACACTTGTGTGATGAAGAATAAGTAATTTCATATTGGAGTATGTTTTGAGGGGTAGTCTTAGTACTGCCTGTCTCTATTCTCTTGGATCTACTGATACCTCCTGTGCTCAGAACCTGGTGTGTCAGCCTTTTGGGATAAAATACAATCAACTACTAGATAAAGTATATTCTTTCCCTATAGTCCCAATATATAATATTCATTGGAGACCGTCTGATTCTGGTGAGAAAGTTTTATGACATTCAGCTCATACCCTGATCATATAAATGTCCCTTGAGGGGAAGGAACCAGTTTCCTCTACTAGGACACACAAACACAGTGAGTGGTGCTGCAATTAAAATATCTCCCTGCATTGGCCATGGATTGAGATCTACTGGCTAAGAGCAAAGACAGCTCACATGTGAATCTGAACATTGCATGTATTTTCTCTATGTGAGCAAATAGTGTTCCTTCCAGTGCTGTGTTAGTCATCCTTTATTTGGTGACCCAGAAACCTATAATGTAGTGGGTTGACATCTCTTTAGATGTCCCACTTCCTGACCAACAGATTGGCATAGTTGGCTGGGTTACCAAAAATGCACACTATAGCATGGTGTAAGCTTAAGGTATTGTCAGTGCAGTTATCCCAGTGTGATGCCAGCTTCTATGGGGATGCTTGGCTGGCTGAGGAGCTGGCCTCCCTCTGGCCAAATGGGGACACATGGAATGTAAGCAGTGTTCCTGATATAACATGCTATATAAGGGTGAAGTTGAAGGAGGTGAGTTCAGAAGAGTACAGAAACTATATCCTGGCTCCTGTCTGACTTCAGGCTGCCCTGCCACTCACTGACTCCCACAGTGTCTCAATTGTTGGAAAAAACTCCAAAGGAGAGTCTTCAGTCCCCATTCAGTGTGCTTCATTGTCCTGTCTGAGCTATTTGCAAACCTCAAGTTAGACCCGTTTTCAATCAACACAGAACAAATGATAGGACTGTTAAAATCCAAATTGTTACAAGGAGGTATTTTTCTAAGAGCAAAACATGAAAGCTAAAAGTCAGATATTGGAAGAAGATAGTGAAAGAACATATGATTTGGTTGATATGTTCATAGAGGGAGCATTGCAGACTCAGGTGTCTAGGGATGTGAGGCACAGTTTGGGATAGGAAACTGCTAATCCTAATCCTCCACTACAAGACATTTTTGCCTGTATCAGACAGGGAACCTGATAGGATGGAGATATAGAGAAGCCCATGCTTCTTTTAGTCTGTGTTGCTGGGAATATAAGAGTCATATTCCCAACCACAAGAGACTTCTGAAAAGTAAAACTTTATGGAAAACTCTTCATTATACTGTAACTATCCTGACAGTAAAGGTGATAGACACTGGCTATACAAACCTGACAGTAGAAGGATGTGGATGAAAAGATACTGTCTGGGACAATATTGAGGACATTTATAAACATAGACTTTCCCCAGTTGAAGACCGCTCTGTCCCTTTTGTTGTCCCTGGGATGATGGTGGGTAAAGCTGCAAGAAACGTCCACCATAATGTCCTGTTCTGTGGTGGAAATAACAGGGAGGTGTCAGCTGTCTTCACTGAGCCAGGTCAGGAAGGAAATGACCCAGGAGCAAAGCAATGGGACACTTCCCCACCCAAAGGGCCATAAGAAGAACACAAAGAGCAACCAGGGAAAGACATGGAGGGGCTGGGCCCACTCACTGGGCGTTGTGGCTTTGGTTACTAATTTAAGAGATAAACAGAGCAGATTTTAATGTAATTCCTGTGGAAGAACTACACCAACATTATTGGGAAAAGGGGGTCTCTCTAAGTTAATGATTAAAGCCCTAGTAAGATCCATAAAGGAATAGGAAGGGGGCTCCAAGGACTGGGGAAAAAATTTGAATACAACATCACCACTGTAACACTCTTAATCCCTGAACACAGTCTTGGGGGGGGGGGCAGGAAAATGACATAAATAAGGCCTACCTGCACCCCAACCAGAATAGTGAGAAAGACAATTTTGACTTTGAGTGGATGCATCAGATACAAAGGAAGAGCCCTCTGGCCTGTACACTGATCTTATTCCCTTTTAAAAAATTAAAGGTGGGGATAAATTCCCTGGGTCATTATTTTGATGGTTAGGACTTGATACAGGCAAGAGTATTGAGAACCACCTTGTCACAGTTCAATAGCCCAGTCTAGACTCTAAAAAAGCCTCAAGGAATTGGAGCTTGTCATTGTTGGGCCCTGCAGTACCTGATATCATTGCTGTCACCAAGGTAGTGACAGTGGATGCAGGGGATGCTGATATTGAGAAGCCTAATGACTTCACTATACCTCTGCAGGTTAAGATCAAGATCAATTTCCATTCACGTGGAACAACCTCCATTATACACTTACCATGTTCCTGAAGGAATATCTTAACTCCCTTTCAATTCATAACCTCTCAGTAGGGCTAGACTTTTATCAGGTACAGTTACCCCACAAGTACTTATAACGTGTACTATATTGATGACATCCTCATTGCAGGACCCAATAAAAAGCTGGATGAGCAGGTCTTAAAAAATTCATAAATATTATAACACAGATTGGGCATTCAACCATAACTACGTCCAAGACTGTGCCCAACAGAGACAATTTCCAGTGTCTACTTGGGTTAATAGTCAGAGGAACAGACCTGACAAAGAGAAACAGAAGTTATGTCACTGTAAGCACCTGGTACTGAGTGAGGCACAACAGCTGATAAGCCTGTGTGAGCACTGAACACAATGTGACACATCTTGGTATTTATTAGGCCCTCCTATTTAAGGTTACCAGCAAGGCAGACACCTTTAAAGGGAGGCCCCAACAACACAGGTTCTAGAAGCCATACAACATGCAGTGACAGAACTCTGCCACTAGGGCCAATGGAGCCCTCCAATCCTGTAAAACTACAGGTCTTAGCAACACTTATCCGAGTTGATTGGAGCCTGTGGCAACAGAACATGCCATAAGGATGCACTGACCTCCAGAGATTTGTAAACAAAGACTACCCAAGGCAGCCACTACATACATCCCCTTCAAACAGCTTCTATTAGTCAGTTATTAAGCCTTAAAGGAGTACAAGCATTTAAACAATGATGGTCCATATGTAATTCTAAGACCCAAACAAATAAAGTAGAAAAACTTCAAAAATCCTATATCAAAGACTGATTCTGACTTATAACTCAGGGAGTAAGTTGACTCCATAAACAAATAGCTGCTTTAATAAAGGGTGCTAAATATCTTGAGGGGTTATTTCTGCACATCCCTTGACTAAGTTGGCCCCCATGGTCCAAAAAGTTCCCAGCTAATGTTAATGATTTGTTCACAGACAGATCTACAAAATTCAAGGCTGATAGAGTCCATTGGCCTGATGCAGACATCCATCCTAAGGTCAGTCACCTACTAATTGAGACTAACTGGAAGCATTCTGCCTACTCCACACAAAGGTGATGGCTGTTCTGGTCTCTCTAAATTGAAATTCATGCTACATATTTACAGACTTATGGATCATTACAAATGGGCTAGTCTATGGTTCAGCAAATGTCAAATCAATGATTAGACTATTAGAAGCTCTTCCTTACAGGGACAGGGACTATGGCAATAGCTTACAAATTGACAAGGAGATCAACACATCATCCATGCCCACGGCAAATGACCATTTAAAGCAGAACATAAATAAAATTCCTGTGCTGACCAAGCATGCATGTAAAAGTTTGCCACCACAAAATGAGACAAAGAAGCCCACTTCATATGCAAGACTTGGAAAATCACAAAGATTCACCCTAAAGGAAATGAAAGCCAAAGATGCAAAACAATCACATGATTCCTGCCACAAAGCTCAGGTCTACAACCCGGGAAATATCACATGGGGCTTAAGCCCCAAATGAGTATGGCTTCTTGACCACAAAAGATTATTTCCCCTTAGACATGCTTTCAATATATGGGTCAATAATTCTTACGCATAATATGTATGCTGGGACCACCATTGCAGTCTTAGAGAAGCACCTGTGCTATGTGTTCAAATTACCCAGCCAAGTTCCAACAAAATCAAAATATCTCAGTAAGAGTGAAAGTAGCCTCAAAATAGCTACATTCCCCAGTTATCCAAAAGACCTTTCCCATTTCCAAGCACCCTCAAATAAATGGGACAATAAAACTCCAGAACAGAAGACTGAACCAATAGCCATGAAAAGATCATCAAGAAGCACAACTTACTGGTTACTACCCTCATATAACTAAAATATTTAACAAGGCATGCTAGTGAAAGTAAAACATAGTAGTGTAATGTTTTTTGAAAAATACTGTGTAGAGGGTGTGGAAGATCAGGCAATTGCTTAAATGAGCTAGACTAGAAAAATTCCAATCTCGGAATGCCCAATTGCTCTTTTTATTTTTTCCCACTTAAAGACAGTCCTCAAGTGTGGATTGTGGTCTGGGCTATTGTGATATTATTAAAAGAGCCCCCTAATTCAGTCCTGGAGTTGATGAATTAGGTGCCTCCCTTTTATGGGATTCTACAAGAATGGTGGAAGGGTTGACAAAACATCAAGGCACTCAGTTCCTGTTTAAGATAAGACTTACTACCCTGGACTAGATGATGAATGTCACAAAGCCTAGGTTAAATGACAGGCATAAAAGCTGTGGTTTTGAGACATGGACAGATAAATAAGTATGGTAAACTGCACTGGAAATGGGATGCATCTTCCAAAGGCCTAGGGCTCCCTGTAGAGCAGGGGTTCTTAAACGTTTTTGTCCCACAGACCCCTTTGCCAGTCAGGTGAAAACCATGGACCTCTTACTAAGTCCACACTATACTATGTATTATTTAATAAATATATCATACCTGTACCAACACATCCCAACAAGCATAATGTTTTCTTGAATTTCAATTCAAGCTCATGGACCCATTGTTAAGAACCTCACTATAGAAAGTGCCCCAGCCTTAGAGAAAATCTTCTCCCTCTGTATTAAAAATATGAACAGCGCTAAGTCTTAGCTGGAAGAAGTTCCTAATGACAATCGTAATCAAATAATGTGGTTTGTTTAAGTGGATGTAATTCTTGAGCTTGAATTTAATGTAACTTTTGGCCAAAACACTATTGCAGCATTTGAAGAGGCATCTCCAATGACTGGTTTCTATAGCTGGCTCACTGGAAAATATAGTATGCAAAATAATAATGGTATATAGAACACTATTGCTATTATCTTTTGGCTGGAACAAAACACATGTGCTTGGATAGACTTTGAATCTAGGCTCACCTGGCCTGGCAATGGAAAAAACCTATTTAGCAGCACTGCCAGGAGGGAGGACCTTCTATACCACATATATCAAGGTGTTTACACTCCATAAAAATTGGCAGATAGAATTTCGCTAAACCTCATAGGAATTAGCCCTGTGCTATCTACCAGATAAGTAAAAAAAGATGGAGTTTGCCACTTAGGTAACTAGCAGGACAAGTGTACTACACTAACTTTGGCATTAAGGGAAGATGGACTCTTTATTTTATGTAGAAACATTTATATAATTCCATTCCCCCACAATAGTAGAGGGATGTAGTTTAGGATTAGTATTAGTCAGCCAAAGGGGTGCTGATGCAAAGTACCAGATAGCTTTTGGTTTCTATAAAGGGTATTTATTTGGGGTAGAAGCTTACAGTTATAATGCCCTAGAGAGTCCAACTCCAGGTACCATAAGAGTTACTTTCTCACCAAAGATCATTGCAGATCTCTGCAAGGGCTCAGCCTGCCTTCTTCCTCTTAAGGCTCCATAGTCCCAGCATCTTCCAGTTTCAGCAGTAGGCTGACATAGGGCTCATCTCTCAGGGATTCCCATATCAGTCTGCATAGATCTCATTTCTTTCCAGGCTTGCTCAGCTGCTCATCTGCTCAGCTGCAAACTAGCAGGCAAATATCTCAGCTCTCTCCTGAGACCCTGGACCAAACATGCCAGGGCTCTCTCCTCTACTATGTGTCTTCTTGAGTGAGTGTCCATTTTTATCAGCCCAAGACAGGAGGACTCAATCTGAGTCATGCCCTTCTGATATGGTCGAATCAAAGCTCTAATCTTAACAGGTAATTTAATCAAGACATGTAAGCTGAGTTTATTGCATTCAAAGGGTATCACACTCAGAGGAACAGGCCAGTTTATAAACATAATATTTCTCTTTTTCAGGATTCATAAGTAATGTCAAACTGCCACAGGATATATGGTTCTCAGCATCATGTAATAAACAAACATAATATCCCCTAAAATCTCAAACCTGGGCTCTTTTCCCCATTACAGCTATAGCACAACAGACAAATGTTTCCTGCAATGCACAAGGCAGAACATTTCCTGGACCCCTAGATTGTCATGCATAAACAAAATGACTGTATATATCATGTTCAATATTATAGAAAGGGGGTTTAATTATACACTTGATTTATTTGACTACTCTAGCACGAGTTGTATACTTCAGTGGCCATTGCTCTGTTGTGTTGGATATATTGAAGGCACAAGCTAGGAGTGCATGCACTATGCTTGAAAAAAAAGTTGCTTTTACATAAATAAATGTGAACATGTTGTGAAAACATACAGTAAATAAAATCTGCCGTACTTGTCTTCCAAATGATTGAAAAAATTCAGCCCTTAGACCATTTCAACTAATTCAGGCCAGACCATCCCTCCTACAGGCAAGCCTGATCTCCCTGTTGGGGGTAATCATATGAATTGCCCTTCTCAAATATTACCTAATTTTTAAAAAGGGTACACAAAAGTGACATCTGTTAGAGTAATGCACCATGCCCTGTATATGCAGCTCACCATCCAAAACAGACAATTAGCCTTTCAAAGTATTAAATTTAAATCTTGGGGTCACAAAAATTGGAGGTAGACTGAGGTGGAGGACAGTTCTGGCATGTCCTGCTGCCTTTCCATGGTACTTATAAATTTGTCCTGTGCTGAGAACCAAGAGTGTGTTTCTAGAAGGATAAAAGACAATCCTCTAGTAGATAAGGGGACGGCTAATTCATTCCTTCTTCTATTGTCCCAAGCATATTTAAATATTTACTGGGGACAGTCTGATTCTGATGGGCATATTTTATGATATCCAGTTCACATCCTGGTCATATATCTACCCCAGATTGAGAGGGAGCCAGTTTCCTTCATTAGGATACTCAAACACAAGAAAGGGGTGCTGTGCTTCAAATATCTCCCTGCATTGCCTGAGACTTGTAACTTGGTGAACTTGGGGATTTGACACCCTCTATTGAAGTTGAGCTTGCTCCATCCTATGTCAGTCTTACTTCTATTGGCACCTGACGCCTATATGGGATATATATCTCTTTAGATGTCTCTCTTAACATAAAAAAGATGTAGCAGTGAACAGAATTGGATTTTCTGTGCAGAATATCAGATATTGCTTATGTATGATATACTTTTCTCACTGCTTTCCTTAACTGCTCAAACAAATTCCATACATTGGGTTTGGTTAAACAATGGGAATTTATTAGCTCACAGTTGTGAAGCTAAGAAAAAGTCCAAATCAAGGTATCATCCACACAATGCTTTCTTCCTGAAGAGTGGTGTTCTGGAGCTAGCTGCAAGTTTTCCTTGATCCTGGGATCCTCTGTCAAATGGCAATGCACATGGAAGCCTCTCCTAACCTCTCCCATCTTTTCAGAGCTCCACTGATCTTCATCTTCTTGCCCTCATATTACACCTATTTTTCCCTTCTCCCTCCCCTCAGAACCTCCAGTGGCCATTGCCTCCACATCAATGATATAATTTCTTCCATTTTTAGACTAACAATAAGTCTATAGTAGAATAACAGTAAGTCTACTTTAGTCCATCAATGAACATATTTATTCAACATGCTTATTTAACCTTAAGTAAATATAGAGCTGGATATATGTACTTGGAGTTCAGTCATTTGATCCACACAAGAATTCTGATCTTACTGCTCCTATGTCAAGAGCATTTAAACTTGTCTTCAAGGCATTGTTTTCCAACAGTTCCCTATATTAACATTCTACAGTTGTGGCTCCAGGTTTAGTAATTCTCTGGGTCCAGGGTTAGAAATATATGCCCCACACATCCTGCTAGAAACAATAAAATTTGGATATTTAATTTATCAGAGCAGGTAGCACAATATCCCCTTGTGAGTAAGTGGATTGTTAAAACTCAGCTTATTAAGCCAGCTTTATTCATATGTCATTTGTTGTTCCATGTTTTGGCACCAAGTCTACAACAGGGCTGAAACGCATCAGAAGCTGCTTCTATATTGTTGAGCAGGTAGGGAAGCACAAACTTGTTCCATAAATATAGAGGCTATTCCCTTATTCTCATGTAGGGGAGAAATTAAAACAAACTATACTTTGGAGATGAGAATAGATAAAGTGAGGCAATTTTTAAAAGATTAAATAGAACTTTTCTCAGTAACATATATTTCATTTTCTTAAGGGTAAATGCATTTCTTACTTGGAATTGTGCATTACTGTATGAACCCTTGTCTTAGAGGCCAACAGTAGAAAAAGCTTGTATTTGCTCATAATGTATGCCATATATGGTAGCTATTCAAATCTTTAATTTTAATAGAGTATGTTTAAAGTAAATTGAATCATTATTAACATTTTAGGGCTCCTCCCTATAAGAAGCTACTATTCCAGTACCCCATTGATAAAAAGCTTGACTATGTAGCAGGCATAGTCAATATAAATAACAAATGAAGGAATAATATAGATTAAAGTTATGGATTGTGCATTTTCAGAATCTTGTTTCTATTTGAAATTTAGGTGGATAAATCTCTATCAGCTTGGGTTCCTAGGTGAAGAGCTGTAGCCAACAGAAAATGGACAGGCATACTAAATAAGTAAATCTGCCTTGAATACTGGGGGTTCACTCAAGTATAGCATAGTTTAACTTAATTGATAAAATGCCACACTATATTCTAAACTGGTTGTAACAATTAATACACATATTTTCAGTGTTTGAGAGTTCATTTTCCTCAACTTTCTCATTAATGCTAAATATTGTCAGGTATTTCAAATGTTTAATGTTCTTAGTGCACATACATGTGTACATATAAACACATATATACAAGCATATATATACCACATATGTATGCATACACATACATATGTATGTATATATGTGTGTATTTAAGTTTTAATATCCTTTAATATGTAATTCTCTTCTGTGAAATTACTGTCTATATTATATATGATAGGATACATTTCCCTAGTTTGTTATATAGAATTTGAGTTTTTTATATCCTTTAATGAACAAAAGTTCTCAACCATAATATAGTCAAAATTATAATCTTTTATACTGTGTTTTGTGTTCTATTCTTTGTATGAGAAATACTTATTTAGTATGGTATCATGAAGACATTTTCCAGTGTGAGTCTCTAAAGCCATTATAGTTTTGACTTTCATATTGAATCCTTATACTATATCACTTGTGAATGGTGAAGAGTAAGAGTGAAATTTCTTTTTACCCTCTATGAATATCCAGTTGCCCAAATACAATTAATTGAAAAGTACATATTATTGAAACTATATACCACACACTTTGTCATATAATATGTTCCTAAGTGAGGGGCTCTGTAATTGTACCATTTATTTTCTTGCAATGGTTTCTTTGTTTATTTCTGCATGCCCACTATATATGCTCAGATGATATTAATGAAAAATGTATTTGGAAATATATAATAAATATTTAAATATATATATTTTGTTCTTGACTTATATGCTCCAAGGAAAGCACATGGAAACGATTGAGTTTATGATAAGGATTTTTTGAAATTTTATATTCTATTTTTGAAAAGATATGCTGTAGGACATTAATTCTTGTAAGGAATATACACATGCATTAAATATTGGATAATATTACTTTAATAGGTATAACTACTATTTTAGGACAACAAATACCCAGTATTTGCCTTAAAACAAGTTATAAATTGAATAGTTGACTTTAAATTATAGATATTTTACATGATTTTTTTATTAATTGAAAGACATTTTCACTTTTTGGAAACTAATATGCATGCAATTAGAATCAATACATTTCATAAATAATTCCCAATTATAATTTATGTTTTTCACCATAACCTCAAGGAAATTAATAAATATAAATGGATATTTGATCACTTTGTTGAACAAAGCTTTGACATGCTAAATTAAGTCAATGTTCATCAAGGTATCATAACTATGTTTTGATAACTGGATAAAGAAGAATCAATTTATATTCCAAATCACATTTAGTTTACAAAGAGTAATTATAAAAATATTTCAAATGTAAATACTTTAGTATATGGGGGTCTTTTTTCATAAACTTTTCTTCTGTTTTATAGGTAATCAGTATCCTGACTAGAAATGCAGAGTCATAGCACATGTATGTACAATTTCGTAAGTAAAGTTTTGTTTGATTTATTAATTAAAATACCCATGCCCATGCTTAGTTGGCATGGGTACCATGTTGTACCCTTTATAAGAAAGAAGAAAGTGTTTTAATTCATTAATAGTAAGGTTGGATCATGTGATATTCTTTGACCAATATAATATGATTGAAAGTAATGAGTGTGGGTTTAAGAACCAACATATGAGAATTTCTTTATAACATGTTTTTATTCTTCCATGAGAATCAGTAACATCCCATATGTAGGCTGCTCCAGTAATCTGGGCACAGAATGTGGATCACATGTGGGCATAAAATGTAGGCATTGAATATAGATCAAAGGCAGAGACAACACAAAAAGAGTGCATGTGCTAAGTGGGAAATCTTTCTTGTTCTCAGCATCAACTTAAGTTTTATTTTTTGTTACTGCAAATTAGTCTTAGCTTGCTAATAAAACATAAAATTATTTTTCAAAGCATCGGTACCAACTTATGCACAAACACAAATGATATTCCCATATATCTTTACCAACAATTGGGGAATCTGGATATATATTGTGCAGTCCACTAAATATGTGGAATCACCAAGGGATTCACATTCTCATTTCCTTCCTTCAAAACTACTGGTGAAGTACATACTATCAGGTGTAAAATAAGGTATCTCTGCGTCTTCTTCTAGATTTGATTTCTAGGCCTTAAAAGATACATTTACTTTTAAGTGGCAGTTGATGTAGAATTATGTGCCTTCTGTCAGCCCTAAAGAATGAAATTGTTCATTTAATACAGTCAAATTCACAAATACTTTTCCATGTGTGCATTGTCTATCTTTTCCTCCTCCTCCTCCTCTCATTATTCTTCCTGCTCCTCATCAGCCTCCTCCTTCTAAAATATTCCTTCATGGTTCTGAAGATATCTTCAAAATTATTGTAAAATCTGTTTCCTTATTTTATTATTTAATCCAGTTGCAGTTGGTTTTGTGTGGGTTGGAAGATAAGAATATTATTCCCACTGCACTTCCTTGTTTCATCTGTCATTTGCTGAATTTTCACATATATACCCTCTATTCTATTGAATGTTGGCTTGTATTTTTTGTTGTTGCCTTTATGCCACAATGTTTACTTAATAAATTTATTGAAAAATTGGTATATATTAAGGAAATTATTTTGTTCCCTCAAAGTATTATGATACTTGGGTTTCATGTACCTGTTAAGGCAAGTTTGTCAATTTCTGCAATAGAAAATCTGCAGAAATTTTTTTCAAGTATATTTTATAAATGAATATATTGACATAATTATAATATTGAGTTTTCCAATACAACCTATCTCCCCTTAATTTAGCTGTTTCATAACACTTAGTTGAACTTTAGATTTTTTCCAACAAAATCTAGTAAATCACTGCTGCATATATTTTTCATTCTATTGTGAATTGTTTATAATAAAATGTGATTTTCTACATTTTATTGCTACCTTTTAAGTGTTTCATATATATTTCTCAAGCAAAAATTTTATGTGTTACTAATATAAGCATTGTTTCTTCTCTCCATTTATATATATCTTGTTTCCCTTTTTTATTGCCCTATGCTGCCTCAGAAAGGTTTTTAGTATAGTATTATTTTCTTATGTGTCTGTTTCCAAGTTGACGGATAATTCTACTATATATATTTTAAGTTCTATGATGTTTTATCTAGGATGATTTAATTTTTTTATTAGAGAGGTTATAGGTTTACAGACAAAATATTCTTGTATTAAATAGAGTTGCCATATGCTCCCCTTATTTTCACACTGGACTAGTGTGATATATTTGTTACTAACCATGAAAATCATTTTTATAGTTGTACTATTAACTATGGTCCATTGTTTACAATAGGTTTCACTGTTTATGTTGTACAGTAATGTTTTTTAATTAATTTTTATTCTAATAACATATACAACCTAAAATTTCCCTGTTTAATCACATTCGCATATCTAATTCAGTGTTGGTGATTGCATTCACAATTTTTTGCCAAAATCATTACCACCCATTAGCAAAATTATATGATGAAGCCACATAGAAACTCTATAATTTAAGCCTTAATTTCCCATTCCCTACAACCACCCTGATCTGGGGGACCAATATTCTAGATTATAAATCTTTAACTTTGCTTATTCTAATTATTTCATATCAGTGAGATCATTGCTTTATTATGTCTGATGTATTTCACTCAAAAATTTGTTTTGAAGGTTCATTCCTGTTTGCTCAGGTATCAGAACTTCATTCTTTTTAAGACTTCATAGTATTCCATTGTTTGTGCATACCACTTTTTATTTATCCACTTCTCAGCTGAGAGACAGTTGTGTTGCCTGCATCCTTTGGTAATCATGATTAATTCCACTATGGACATCAGTGGGCAAATATTTGCTCAATATATACTTTCATAGCTTTTTGGAATATACTTTGAAGTGCATTGCCAGGTCATATGGTAATTCTATACTTAATTTCTTAGGAACCACCATATTGTCTTCTGCAGTGGCTGTACAATTTTACATTCACACCAGCAAGGAAAGAGTGTGCCTATTTCAGCACATTCTTTCCAACACTTCTAATTTTCCACTTATCTTATAAGTAACAATTCTAATGGGTGTGAAATAATATCTAATTTTGATTTTAATTTACATTGTCTAACAGCTAATGATGTTGAATATCTTTTCCTGTGCTTTTTTGGCCATTTGTAAATCTTCTTTTGAGAAATTTAGTTTCAAGTCTTTGCCATTTTTAAAAATGGGCTGTTTTTCTCTTTACTGGTGAATTGTAGAATTTCTTTTTATATTCTGGATATTAAACACTTATCAGAGGTATGTTTTCTAAATATTTGGGGAGGAGTGTCCCTTTAAGATACTTTTCCACTGCTCGGTGACAAAGATCTCTTCAGGATTAGAAATGATCTCCAGGTTCTTCTTTATCTTAATGCTCAAATTAAAGCTATGCCCATTGAATTATCTAAATCATTTTGAAATAATAATTGGGCCTTATTGTTTGCCCATGGGCATCTGCCTTGGATATAATACCAGCTCTGGACAAGTAGGTCTTCTTTTATGTTTCCTTAAAGTCAATACTGGCGGGGTGGGGGTTGGAATGTTTAGTGAAACTAGCCCGTTGTCTCCCTGTTTTTTGTGTTTTTTTCCTTCAGTGGCTCAAAGTCTTTGGTGACTGGAGTCCTTAGCAATACCTTTCTGTTGTCCTATTTCCTGAGGAGATACTCTTAATTCAGATCCCTTGTTGAATACCCATAGCAACTGATCAGCTGCTGATTCTACCTCCTGCCAAATAAAATGTTTAAGAATGATTTAATTTCTGGGGTGGTAAAATTTCTGGTTTAGTTTACAGTATCCTCTCCATCCAAGGATTGTTTGTCATTGTATGTCTTCCTGGAAAAAATTCTGGGGGTGAGGGGACTCCCTCTGCACTGCCTCATGTTCTGCTACCTCTCTCCAGGGTGTCCCAATCAATCTCAGAGAGATTATGGTACTCAGCTAAGGATGGGACCCTCTATAACCTATGGTGTCAAGAGACAAAAAGTGACAGCAGCAAAGACAGCAGCAACATAGGAGTCATTGACTCTCACATCCATTTGGGCAGTAGGTTGCCATATTATCCCAATCAGGTGTATCCCCCCTCCTTATATATCTGGCAGGGGAAATATTACCTAAATCAACGATGGTATAATTCCCTTGGGCAAGGTATGGCAGACAATTCAGACAGGATTTAGTAATGGAGGAGGTCATCTCAATACAATGCTCTCTTTGGGCCTTTGGGTGATTTAGCAGACAGCCCACCATAAAGAACAGACCTGGAAACAGATTCTCTTGAATTTTAAGTGAGCCTCAATATCTTTATATAACAAAAGCCAATTAATTTACACCAAATTCACACTGGTCTCACCCAGTCCTGTACTGCTTTTCAGGAGAGTGACAGAGACCCATTCGCCACTCCATTTTGCCCTACTAAGGCAAGCAGTTGAATTAAGTGGTCTCCAGGGAGCAGGCCCATGTCTCTCTGCAGATCTAGAGACCTTTAATGAATCCACAATTTGGTGAGAAAACCTAGGAAACATTCTACATCACAAAGAGTAAAGCAAAGCAGTTCCCAAAACTCCAGCAAGCAGTCGGGTCTTCCCAAATGGTGCCAGGCACCTGTGGCAGCATGTAAAAAAGCCCAGAGAAGCCTAAAATCATTCCCCCTCTCTGCCAACAATCAACGTCAAATAACCCTGTTTGCTGTGCCAATTGTTTTGGATGTTATATGGAAGTTCCTAGGTTGATGACTCACAAACTCAGAGCACCAACAGTCAGAGAAAGCATGAAAGATATCTTTGTTAGATCAAAGGCCCTAGAAACAAAAAGTGGGAATAAGGGAGCATGGCAGAGAAACATGGGACTTATCTAACATATTCTCCCATGAGGATCCATGGCGGATGGGGCTGCATATGTGGATCCCAGCTTTTGACTTTATTTTGGCACAGAGAAGAGGGCTAAGACTTTCCCTCAGAAATTGGGGTTTGTCAGTTTCAAACCATATGCCAATATGAAAAGCAGAAATGAAAAGGGAAGCTGAGGGCAGCTCTTATCATCAAAGCTATACGGACATATATGCCTTGCTAGTAAACTATAGAAAATTATAGAAAATTATAGCAAGTTATAATTCAGAACTGCCAAAGGAACTTTCATAGAAGAACCATCAAGGGAATTTTGGAGGAGAAGTGGCAAGGGCAGTTTGGAGAAGGAACTGCAGAGGATGTTTGGAGAAATTCAGTGTACCTCATCACCCAAACCATGTAGATATACAGGTCTTGCTAGCTGCAATTAGGCCCAGGGCAAGGCTAACTGAGGGGGTCTTTTGAAACACAGACATATGACTAGGCCAAGTAAGAGGATGAGGTATCAAATATAATTTCTTTTTTGCTATTATAATGATGAATATTGATTAAATAAAGAAAAAATCATTCACAAATCAAGGCCAAATATAAATCAAATTTTTGATAGTTACCTCAAGGGAAGAAATAAATATTAATGCATATGTGATGATGGTTGAATAAAAGTTAATATTATAAATTTAATCTATGTTCATATGGGTAGAGTGTCTTTATATTGTTAGTTGGGAAGGAATAATATATTATATTCCAAAACACATTGAGGTTTAAATCCATAATTATAAAAACAGTGTTAATGGAAATGATCCAAAACCCTAGAGATTTACCATGTCTCTCACTTTTTCCATAACATCTTCTTCCAACTTGCAGAAAGGTCTGGCAAGTAGGACAGATTTTTCATTCTGTTCTGGAATTTCTGCTTCAGATGAAGTCCATGTGTACAGGCCTTCATCAGGTCTTGACTGAATGCTATGGACCATCCTCTTGTGGATCAAGAAGGTGATAGGTCATACATTCTCTTGCTCTGGGGAGGCTAATTCAGACTCTACATTTAGCTAAGAAGCATCATCTGTTTATAAATTATGTTCTACTTAGTTTAACTGCCTTTCTTTTGAACATCCATATGGGTAACAAAAAACTATTAAAGAGAAGAACTTATTTTCATCCACATATCCCTTCCCCACAGGGGAGTTTGTTTTATAAGCCAGTTAGAGGTTTACCTGTGGACTCACCAGATGGCCAGGCTGAAGTCACTGCCCATGACTCAGTGAAAACATATCTGTGTAGGTTCACATTCTTTCATTCACCCCACTAAAATGGCCCCATTTGCAGCAATCCGCATTAGGCCTTTTTGGCAATATCTATCTGGATGCACACAGACAGCTCTTCAATACCAATAATACATTTATTAGAGTGGAGTTTTTTGGGGGCCTGAAGGCACCAACTTATAGTTGAGCTGGAGCAAGTGTCTCAGTGGTGGTGACCTCTGACCCCAAATCTCAAAGCATCATTTACGCTTCCACTATCATTGTGTCAGTGGTGGTTGAGATCCCCATCACATGTGAATGGTATCTAAGACCTTTCAAATGTGAAACATACTTTATAGACCTAAAAATAACCCCTCCTCCCCACTTCCCAACTGAACTCTAACCATAGCATAATGCATCCATTTGCCTGCACACAATAGGACCTTGGGATCTTATTGGAGAGGCATGGTTAAAAAGCCTTGGGAGAGGAGGGGCAGTTGAAATACTCGGGCTTTTTTGGGACTTTGGGGGTTGTCCTGAGTGGCGAAGCAGCGACGGATGTAGGCCATTTTCCATCAAAATATACCATGCAGAACTGGGTGGGAGAGAGTGTGGTTTGTGATGTGAACTGTGGTCTATGCTTGGTGGCAAGGCCCCAGGATGTGTATATCCATTGTGGGTGTTGTACCACACGGATGAGGAATGGTGGTGTGGGATGTTGTTGGAGGTGTGGGTGGTGGGGAACATGGGAATCCCTGTAATTTCTGAGTAATATTTAGGTTATCTAGGCACCTTAAAAAAATATATATATATATATAAAACAAATAACATTTATGTAGACAAATGCACATATATGCATATGTATTTATGTATCATTTTACAAATATTGGTATGTATTGTGAAAAATTTGATTTTTACCCACAATAAAAAAATAAAAAATAAAGCCTTGGGAGTTCTCCAACTGATCTGAGGCACATAGGCAGTAGCAAAGGGAATAAAACCAGTGTCAGTCAGAGAGCACAGAGGCCCCAGTGGAGAGCAATGGTTTTTTCAGGGAGACTGGGGACTTGAGGGCCTGGAAATACAGTTTTTATAGAGCTGAAACTCCATGGAAGGTGCAAGGAAAGATGCCCTCATTTGGCCAAAGCTAAGGCTTTCCTGGTATGGAGAGGTAGTACACAAAAACTTTCAACCCTGCAGAACAGACCCTTCTCCTGTGCTGGGAAACAGCTTAATGGGGGGTGGTGGCGTGGCTAAGTTATCATCTTGGGTCTCTGTGCACTTTAATCTCAGAGAATGGTATATACTCGCAGCCCTGGGCACACACAAGCAAGGGACAGTTCTGTTGCTCTGCCATTGAATCCAGTGTCCTAAGTGTGGACCATTTGACAATCCTGACATCTCCCTTTGCAGCTGCAGCCAACTCTGCTGTGGCTACTGCTCATATGAGTGCAGGGTGAGCCCTTCCTCTGCAGAGCAACTTGAGGAAGGACTATCCCAGAACATCTGTATTCTCTGCAGTTTTGTCCTGGCAGTAACTGTGGTCAGGGAACTCTGAAGGTGTGATTTAATAGAACTTTTCCTTCAAGGCAGAACTCTCCCTTACTAACATTGAGTAGATTACCTCTGTTTTGACCAGGTGAACTCATTCCATTATTGTCATTTAGGGTCATGACCAAAGTGATCATGAAGGGCCCTACAATCTATTTTCCTGAAGATTCAACAACATCCTATACCATGTTTTCAACATCCAGGGCACTGCTTAGTGCTGTTCAGCTCATGGGTATACACTGACCTTCACAGGTCCCAATGTTGGAGGATCTTGGGCAATAACTGAGGATATGTTCTAACAACCATTCTCAAACCCTTCTTTTAGATCACTAATCTGAACCAGTGAGCAAGCTCTACCAGGTAGTCTGGGGCTAAAAAAAAGACCAATGTCTCCCTCTGAACTACAAAATTTACCTACACAATCCACTAGAATTCTCCAAGAATATCTGTAGGCGTCTGCTAGCTTTTAATCAGAACCACTGGTATGGTTGGACATATGTCCCAACAGAATCCACCTAGCATCCCTCAACAGTGCCCATTTGATTCCAGGAGTACCCCAATGGTGAAGTGCCACAGGGGCCCTCAAACCCTTGCTAATTATCCACTAACATCCTTCCAGAAGACCCTGTTTCCTCAGCTTGTACTTCCTGTAGGTGCCTCACAGGATCATCACATATTCTGCTTTTTCAGAATAGAATTGTGCTTAATTATCTTCCCTACTTCCTACATGAATTTTCAAGAATAGAGCTAAGCTGACAGGTTCAATAGCAGCCAATAAAAATTCAATGCCAAAATGGAAGTAATCAGTGAAACCCTTAATCACTTAATATGTTAGTATAAGCAAGAGGGTGAACTGAGGAAAGATGCCAACTCATCTCTGTCCCATTTCCCTGAGGAATCTTGTCACTGGTGAAAGGTCAGATGGATCAGTACAGATATGAGATCATCTCACTGCTGCGGGTGCCCTAAATAAACCATCCATGCAGTCAGAGCTGAGAAAGTGTACTCATGGTCTCACCTCCTCCCTGCAATAAGAAATCTTCAGCAGAGGCCTCTGAGGAAGGCCTCAGTTTTGGGACCTTGATAGAGAGGTTTCCTTATGAAGGCATCTGAGATTGTAATGCAGATATGCTGAAGATCAGTACTAACCAAGGTAGGCTGAGTCTCTGAGTGCAAATTCCTTCAGAGACTGTAACTCACTGGCTGTGCATGAAGTCATGTGTGGGGAGGACACGATTCCACATATATTGGCTGTCAGGTAAATTCTTGTAATTGGCTGTGGTCAAGCCTGAATAAATATATAAGACTGTAATCCAGAGCTGGACTCCTCAAAGGGAATGAATAATGATTAAATTAAAAATATAGTTCATATTTGGGGCCAAATATAAATCCAGTATTCATAGTATCCTCAAGGGAATGAATAAATACTATTGCATATGTGATGACTTTTGAATAAAGATTTAAACTCTAGTTTGAATCTGTATTCAGCATGGTATTCTGATACTATATTTTTAATTGGAAAGGAAGAATATATTATATTCCAGATCACATGTAGATTTAAACCCACAATTATAAATATAACTGTAATATAAAAACAAAACAAGAACTATAACAAAGCTAAAACAAAAAACAAAGATCCTATAGTTACCATGTTTTTCTCTTTTCCATAACTTTTTCTTTCACCTTTCTGGTAGCCACTCTCATGAATGGAAATGCAGGCCTGTGGCATATATATCCAAATTTTAATACATAAAACCAATTATTATTCAAAATATTGGTTGCCATTTTTGAAATGACTCTTTCTAAGGTTCCCTTTCTAAGAGTGGATCATATTCTAATAATTATTTACTTCCAGCCTAATTCACATGATGTTATTCGACTAAAGTGAGCAAAAGTAAGGAATTTGGATTTGAGGGCTAATTAATATGTATATGATTACAATATCATTTTATCTGCCACAAGAACCAGTAACATCCCATTTACAAACTGGTCCTATAGCCTTAGAATATGCTATACATGTAACATAGAGTATAGTATAGTATAGTAAGTATAGTATAGGATAGGATTGGATAGGATAGTATAGGATAGTATAGGATAGTATAGGATAGTATAGAATATGCTTGTGGGGAGAATAGCCATGGCCAACACATAGGCCAGAATTTAAAAATAACCTCTATTGCTCTCAACACAAACACTTAACTTTTATTTTGTTTCTTTTTTTTTTGAGTTTTCTTTTTCTTTTTTTTTTGTTAACTGCAAATAGCCTGGTTGTCATTTACTGGCACAATGTCAAAATTTTATCCAAAATAAAATTACCAACTTATGAATACAAACCAGTATAATATAAGCATTTCCAATGTTTCACATTCTCATTGGCAATTTGTCTTTCCATATTTTTATTTCCAATATATATAATAAATTTATGATAATAATTCAATATGGTTATGATTTTTATTTTCCTTCAATACTAATGTTGCAGAAATGCTGAATTGAAGAAGAAATATATGAGGTAAAATATTTCCATCCTGGCCTGGTCTCCATACCACTATCTGTCACTCAGTCCCATGAAGCTTAGGAGTCACCCAGAGGCAGCAACCCAGGTCCCTCCCACCACAGAGGCAGAGTATAGACACACATCCAACAGAATATTAGAATCCCATGTATATACAGACCCAGGGACCCAAGTCCACAGAGACATAGGGTAAAACACAAGCCTCTAAGTCATGCTGGATGCAAAAGGATCCTGGGGGTGGAGAGAAAGAGACTGTGGAAGAATTTTTGGCAAGAAGTGTGCCAACTCAATACACTTTCTGTTGACTAAACATATATATCTGGAGTGGCACAGATTTCTGTAAAATTGAAAAGGGACAGAAAGAATATTTGAGGAAATAATGGCTGAAAATTTCCCAATCCTTATGAAAGACGTAAATATTAATATCCAAGAAGAAAAACTTGCTCCAAACAGAATAATCAAAATAAACCTTTCTGGGACACGTATTATTTAGAATGTCAAATGACAGAGATAAAGAGTGAATTCTCAAAGCAGCAAGAGAAAAGCATATCGTCACATACAAGGGATGCTCAGTAAGACTAAGTACCATTTCCTCATCAGAAACAATGCAGCAAGCAGACAGTGGTATTTGATGTATTTAAGATACTGAATGCCAGTAAAGATTTCTTTATCTGTCAAGCTGTCCTTCAAGAATCAGGGTGAGTTCAAAGCTTTCACAGATAACAAGAAACTGATAGTTTGTCACCAAGAGAACAGCCATATAAGAACTATTAAAAGGAATGCTGCAGCCTGAAATGAAAAAAACAAATAGAGAGAGAGACTTTGAGAAGATTATAGAAATGAATATTATTAGTAAGATTAACTAACAAGGTAAAAAGAAAGACAATGGAAAGACAAGTGATAAAATGGTCAAAGGATGTATGGCCTTTACAGTAATCACATGGAATATTAATGGATGGAACTCTTCAATGAGATGGGAAGTCATTCCAGAGGTTATGCTTATGCACGACTCAGCAGGATCTCACTGACTGTCAAAGTAAATACTACCTCAAATAGCAGAGCTCCTGAGGGCTCTGGAGACATCCAGGCACTGTAGTCAGGGCAGATAGCTCAGGAATTTGGTGCTTTGCCAGTGGGCCTTACTTTCGAATTTATGCTTCCCAGTGTGACAGAGTTGAACTCAGTTTTGGTTTCCCTACACATAACTCTTCTGCCCCTTCTATTTGAACCTATAATTAGTGCTAGAGTTGATATGTGTTGGTCCAAGAGACTTAAATCTTTAGGATGTCCATCTGCCAACTGGGCCTTGAATCTCAACAGAAGTGGGACACCTACTCTCTAATTCTCTGGACTCATTTAGGACAACAAACAAGGAAATGATGATAGACAACACCCAACCCAAGGTACAGAGAGAGTCTACAATGGCAAGCAAGAAAGTCTCATCCATCTGCCCTATGGGATCGAAGCTCCCTCTCAATTTCAGGTGGAATGGGCATCACCATCCCTGAATCTTCAGGATTGGGAATGAACTATGGACTATAATAGATGTGTTGGTATTCTACTATAGACCTATTGTGATTCCAGCAATGGAAGAATTTATGTCATTGATGTAGAGGCAGTGGCCACAGGAGGTTCTGAGGGAATGGAGAGAGAAAAATAGGGGTAATAAAGGGGCCTTTTCAGGACTTGGGAATTGTCCTAAATGACATTGCAATGGCAGATACAGACCATTATATATCTCACCATAACCTACAAAATTGTGCAGGAGGGAGTGTAAAATATAATCCATGCTTAGTGGCAATGCTCCAAAATGTGTTCATCAATTGTAATGAATGTACCACACTAATGAAGAATGTTGTTAATGTGGGAAATTGTGGGAGGTGTAGGGAGCGGGGCATATGTGAGTCTCCTATATTTTTTATCTAAAATTCATGTAAAATAAGTATCTATTAAAAAAATTAAATTAAACTAAATTAAATCAAATCAAATCAAAACAAACAAAAAGGTGAACACTGGCAGAAGGAATAAAATACATGAGATATCTATATGCTGTCTACAAGAGACATAACTTAGATGCAAGGACAAAAATAGGTTAAAAGGGAAAGGTTGGAAAAAGATATTTCACGTGAATAGTAACCAAAAATGAGTTGGAGTAGCTACACTAATATCAGAAAAAATAGATCTTAAATGCAAAACTGTTATGAGACAAAGAAGTACAATATATATTAATAAAGGGGCAATTCAACAAGAAGAATTAACTATAATAAATATTTAGGCACTGTGGCAGTTTGATATTATTTATGAATTCCAAAAAGACATATGGATTATGTTTGCAAACTTGTCTGTCCCTCTGGGTGTGATACCCTTTGACTGCATTAAATTCAATGGTTTTATGTTTACTTTATTAAATTAAGATTAGAGCTTTGATTCAACCATGTCAGTAGAGCAGGACCCAGGGTTGAGTGTTTGCCCCCTTGGCAGGCTATATAAATGTACACTCATTCAAGAAATCACACAGAAGAAGATACATGAGGAAAGGGAGGGCTCCACAGATATGAGAGGAAAGAACTTTGTCAGATTTGTTCCTGCAGCCCTGGGAAGAGAGATGAGCCATTTGTCTGACAGTTTAGAGCTCACCTTGTGACGAGACCAGAGCAGCTGAGCCAGGAAAGAAATGAGCCTTATGCCAGCCTACAGCTGAGATCAGAAGAAGCTGGGAACACATAACCTTAAGAGGAACAAGGAAGGCTGAGCCCTCACAGAGATCAGCAACCATCTTTGGTGAGAAAGTACCTCTTATGGTATCTTGAGTTGGACTCCATAGTGCCTTGTAACTGTAAGCTTCTACCCCAAATAAATACAGTTTATAAAAGCCAAAAGATTTCTGGTACTTGATATCAGCACCCCTTTAGCTGACTAATACGTGCAATAAACCAGTGTTCCCCAAAATACATCTATACAGAACATCTAGACAGACGGTCAATAAGAAAACAGAGAATTTGAATAAATATGATAAATTAACTAGAACTATCATATATAGAATATTTCACCTCAAAAATCAGGATATACATTCTGATGAAATGCTCATGGATCATTCTCCAGGATAGATGATATGTTGGGCCAAAAAATAGGTCTCAATAAATTTACAAAGA
Source organism: Cabassous unicinctus (assembly GCA_029593785.1). Lineage (NCBI taxonomy): Eukaryota > Metazoa > Chordata > Mammalia > Cingulata > Chlamyphoridae > Cabassous > Cabassous unicinctus. The sequence goes on from JAQZBX010005872.1 coordinate 49,333, forward strand.
CTGAAATTATACAAAGCAATTTATAATAGCACAAAGGAATAAAGCTGAAAATCACTAAGAGTCAGGGAATGGGAAAATTCACAAATATGTGATGGTTAAGCAGCACAAAAAAAATAGAGGATAAAAAAAAAACTGCAAGAAAATCAATAAATATTTCAAGGTGAATGTAAATGAAAATAGAAAATTTCAAAACACATGGGATGCTGCAAAAGCAGTGTTGAAAGGGAAATTTGTAAACCTAAATTCTTTCATTAAAAAGGAAGAAGGAGATAAATCAAAAGTAAATTTTACATACCTGGAAGAACCTGAAAATAAGAAGAGCAAATGAATCCCATAGCAACAGAAGGAAAGAAATAATTTTTCAAACAGAATTGAATTAAATTGAGAACAACAACAGCAACAACAACAAAACCATAGAGAGAATCAACAAAAACAAAATTCGATTCTTCAGGAAGATCAATAAAATTACCAGTTAGCTAGACTGACAAAGGGAAAATAGAGAATAAACAAATACAATCAGAAATAAGAGGGTGTGGCATTACTACTTAACACACAGAAATAAGAAAGATCATAAGAAGATACTATGAACAAATGTATGCCAAGAAATTAGACAACTTAGATGAAATGGACAACTTCCTAGAAACACACAAACAACCAACAGTGATAAGACAAGAAATAGAAGACCTCAACAAACCAATCACAAGTAAAGAGTTTGAATCATTCATCCAAAACCTCTCAGGAAAATAAGACCCTGGTGAATTCACAGGTGAATTCTATCAATCATTTCAAGAAGATTAAGTACCAAACCTGGTCAAATTTGAAGAGGAATGCATACTACTGAACTCATTCTATGAGTTCAACATCACCCTAATACCAAAGCCAGATAAAGGTACTATGAGAAAAGAAAAAAAAAATTATTACAGACCATTCTCTCTAATGAATATAAATGCAAAATTCCTCAACACAATACTTGTAAATACAATCCAACAGCAGATTAAAATTATTATACATCATGATAATAGATTTATCCCAGACATGCAAGGGTGATTCAAAACAAGAAAGTCAATTAATGTAAATCACCATATTAACAAACTGTAATGGTTAGGCTAATGTGTCAATTTGGCCAGGTAATTGTGTCAGGTGTTTGTTCCAACAAGCACTGGGCTAATTGTAATACAAGAGCATTTATGGACTTCAATCACCAGTGAGTTTACTGCGTGGATGGCTGATTACGTCTGCATCAATCAGGGAGATTACATCACCAATGGGTGGCACTTTTATCCAAACAGTTGAATGACTTAAAAGGGGAAGTGATTTCAACATTCAGAGAGAATTTCCCAGCTCATTGTTGGACAGGCAACTTCTCCCAGAAACTCATCAACGACCCTTTGTTGGACTTTCATCGGAGCCACTGTTTTGCAGCCTGCCTGTGGATCCTGGACTTGTGCATTCCCACGGTTGCGTGAGAGACTCTTTTAAAATCTCATATTATTGACAGATATCTCCTGTTGATTCTGTTTCCGGAGAGAACCCTGACTAATACAGCTTGGTACCGAGAGTGGAGTGTATTTTTGTTGGATTTATATCACATCCTCTCTCACGCAAATGTCTTACCAATAAATCTAGAGTTTGTACACTGATTCATGGGCTGTTGCCAATGGTTTGGCTGGATGGTCAGGGACTTAGAAGGAACATGATTGGAAAATTGGTGACAGGAGGTCTGGGGAAGAGCTATGTGGATAGACCTTTCTGAGTGGGCAAAAAACATGAACATAATTGTGTCTCATGTGAATGCTCACCAGAGGGTGACTTCAGCAGAGGAAGAGTTTAATAATCAAGTGGATAAGATGACCCGCTCTGTGGCTAATGCTCAGCCTCTTTCCCCAGCCACTCCTGTCCTTGCCCGATGGGCTCATGAACAAAGAGGCCATGGAGGTAGGGATGGAGGTTGTATTAGTCAGCCAAAGGGGTGCTAATGTGAAATACCAAAAATGGGTTGCTCTTTATAAAGGGTATTTATTTGGGGTAGAAGTCCACAAATACCAGGCCATAAAGCGTTAAGTTTCTTCTCTCACCACAGTCCATTGCCACGTGTTAGAGCAAGACAGCTGCTGGCATTTGTCAGGGTTCAGGCTTCTGGGGTTCCTCTCTTCCTGGGGCTGTGTTTCTCTCTGGGCTTAGCTCCTGTTTCCTCCACAAGGTCAGCTGTAGGCAATCAGGCGAACAGCTTGCTTCTCTTCTCCTAGGGCCTTCTTTCCAATATCAAAACTGCTTCTCAAAGACTGCTTCTCAAAAATGTTCTTGCCATGCCTTTTATATTTGATTCCCCACCCACCAAGGGGTGGGGCTCAACACCCTAATCATAACCTAATCATGCCCAGATTAACAGATCAGTTTACAAGCATGATCTACTTATATTTTTGGAATTCATAACTACATCAAATTGGCCAACGGTTACACTCCACCCTCTGAATTCCAAAAATACATTACAATATTCAAAAAACCTTAAATCAGTAACAATTCAACTACAAAATCATATCATAATCATTTTAAAGAAATACAACTCATCTTGAGGCAAAGTCCCATCTGCTATAGACCTCTGAAACTTACAAAACTATTTAACTACTTCCAATACACAAATGGAAAGACAAAGGATAAACATTTTCAATATCTTAAGAAGAAATTGGAATGTTAAACATGAGTCATGGATCCTTTACAGTTCAGTAAAACTGCAGGGCATCCTCCATTTGATTTCAAAGTCTGAGAGTTACTCTAAAGATGATGGATTCTTCTCCTTGGGGCCTCATGGGAATCCACCCTTTCCACAGGCTTGCCCAAAGGCCATTTTCTTGGTTCTACCCTCATCAAGCATCTGGGTGTTGACCAAGCTCCAGACCTCACCCTCCAAGAGTGTCCGGGTTATTGCCACACCTTACCCAATCTTTGGGTTAGAGTTTTAGCCCCCCTAGTACAGTGAGGTGAAGACAACATTCCCCCTAACATTTGGCATACACGTTCAACCCTCTCAGAGCAATGAGTTGACCACCTGGCCTTCCCTAACACTTGGCATTCAGGTTCAACTCTCTCAGAGCATTGGGTTGACCACCTGGCCTACTCTAATCCATGGGGGACAGGTACACCCCTCTCAGACCTATGGGGTGGTGACCTTAACCACCCTAATCTTTGAAGAATGTGCTCCACCCTCCCTGCACCCTGGGGTGGCAAAACTCTCCCAGAACATCGGGTGGGGACATCTACCCTCTTCAACTGCTGGGGAAAACTAACCATTTCTCCACCATGGGATATCAAAACTTTCTCAAAACATCGGGTAGGAACATCCACCCTCTTCAACTGCAGGGGCAAACTCACCCTCTCTGTACACATGTGTGGGGCTCCTTTCTTGGCCCAAGGAGATGTCTTAAGTCCAGATCTCTGCTTCCACAGTTTTCTTCTTAAAGCTGATTCTCCTTCAATCTCTCCTTTCAATGTTCTCTTTTGTCCAAGCTAACAGTGGTTTTGTTCATACAGCTCTCTCAAAAACTTTGTTGGTTTAGCATACAGGAAGCAGGGGTCCATGCCATCAGACATTAAGACTTTCCACAAGTCTTTCCGAGATAACTGCATCTTCAATTCTGAGTTACAGGTTCTAAGTTTAGTAAAGTCTTCAAATAGGGCATGTTCATCTGGGAAATTGATTTCCAGAAACTTGGAAGTTCCGGATCAGTTTCTGTTTTCTTTGTGCCCAAAAGTTCAATCCTTAATGTATTTTGCTTATCTAGTATTTTGTTATAAGCTGCAAAGAGAAGCCAAGCCACATTCTCTGAGTTTAGCTTGGAAAGTTCTTCAGCTAAATACTCCGGTTCGCCATTTTCAAATTCTGTCTTCCATATAACACCAGGAGTTAATCTTGCTAAGTTCTCCACAACTTTAAAACGTGGATCGCCTTTCCTCCAGTGTCCAATAAGAGCTTCATCATTTACTTCTAAGGCATCATAGAGAGTCTCTTTAGCATCCATATTACTATCAACGGTCACTTCAAAGTGATCTAGGCCGTATCCATCAAGCATTTCACAATTCCTCCAAAAAATACCCCTTACCCATTTATAAAACCGTTCCAACATTTTGGTAATTACAAAAGCACTTCCCCACTCCTCAGTACCAAATTCTGTATTAGTCAGCCAAAGGGGTGCTAATGTGAAATACCAAAAATGGGTTCGTCTTTATAAAGGGTATTTATTTGGGGTAGAAGTCCACAAATACCAGGCCATAAAGTGTTAAGTTTCTTCTCTCACCACAGTCCATTGCCACATGTTAGAGCAAGACAGCTGCTGGCATTTGTCAGGGTTCAGGCTTCTGGGGTTCCTCTCTTCCTGGGGCTGCGTTTCTCTCTGGGCTTAGCTCCTGTTTCCTCCACAAGGTCAGCTGTAGGCGATCAGGTGAACAGCTTGCTTCTCTTCTCCTGGGGCCTTCTTTCCAATGTCAAAACTGCTTCTCAAAGACTGCTTCTCAAAACTGTTCTTGCCATGCCTTTTATATTTGATTCCCCACCCACCAAGGGGTGGGGCTCAACACCCTAATCATAACCTAATCACGCCCAGATTAACAGATCAGTTTACAAGCATGATCTACTTATATTTTTGGAATTCATAACTACATCAAATTGGCCAACGGTTACAGAGGTTATGCATGGGCTCAGCAACATGGACTTCCCCTCACCAAGGCTGCCTTTGCTACAGCCACTGCTGAATGCCCAATCTGCCAGCAGCAGAGACCCACACTCAGCCCCCGATATGGCACCATTCCTCAAGGTGACCAGCCTGCTACCTGGTGGCAGGTGGACTACATTGGGCCACTTCTACCATGGAAGGGGCAGCGATTTGTTTTAACTGGAATAGACACATACTCTGGCTTTGGGTTTGCATTTCTTCTAAAACTACCATCTGTGGACCTACCGAATGTCTTATCTACCGCCATGGCATTCCACGCAGCATTGCTGCTGATCAAGGAACCCATTTCACAGCAAATGATGTGCGGGAATGGGCACATGCCCACGGAATTCACTGGTCTTACCATGTTCCCCATCACCCTGAAGCAGCTGGATTAATAGAATGGTGGAAAGGCCTTTTAAAGACTCAATTATGGTGCCACCTAGGTGGCAATACCTTGCAGGGCTGGGGCAATGTTCCCCAGGAGGCTGTGTATGCTCTGAATCAGCATCCTCTCTGTGGTGCTGTTTCTCTCATACCCAGGATTCATGGGTCCAGGAATCAAGGGGTGGAAATGGGAGTGGCACCACTCACTATTACCCCTAGTGACCCACTAGGAAAATTTTTGCTTCCTGTCCCTGCAACCTTAAGCTCTGCTGGTTTACAGGTTTTAGTCCCAAAAGGAGGAGTGCTGCCACTAGGGAACATAACAATGATTCCATTGAACTGGAAGTTAAGACTGCCATCTGGCCACTTTGGGCTCCTCTTACCTGGGAATCAACAGGCAAAGAAGGGAATTACTGTACTGGCTGGGGTAATTGATCCTGACTATCAAGGGGAAATAGGACTACATCTACATAATGGGGGTAAAGAGGAGTTTGCCTGGAATGCAGGAGAT
>JAQZBX010005873.1:0-54935 GCA_029593785.1 Cabassous unicinctus
ACAAATATTATATGATTCCACTTATATGAGATATCTAGAATAGGCAAATTTATAGAGACAGAAAGTAGAACAGAGACTACCAGAGACTGAGGAGAGGTGGAATGGGGATTTATTGTTTAATTGGAGTTTCTGTTTGGGGTGACAAAAAATATTGTGGTGAAAATTACACATCATTATGAATGTACTTAATGTCACTGAACTGTACTCTTAAAAAAATGACTAACATGATAAATTTTAAGCTATGTATATTTTATCACAACAATAAAGGGAAAAAAAGAGTTTTGCAGACATATAAAAGATGAAATAATTCATCAATAGCTCTCCTGCATGACAAAATATTAAAAGCAGTCCTTCAGACAGAAGGAAAATGATGCCAGATTGAAATCTGTATTTACACAAAGGATGAAGAGTATCAGAAATGGTAATTACATGGGGAAATGTATATTTTTCTTATTATTTAAATCTCTTTGAAAGATCATTTACTGTTTAAACAAAAGTAGTAACAACATTGTGCAGGGTTTCTAATATATGTAAAATTACATATGACAACAATAGAGCAAATTTCAGGAGGGGAAACATGGAAGTTTCCATGTGCCTATTGTAAGTCTCAAACTATAAGTGACATTTGAATATAATATATTTCTTGAGTAATATCATTTGAAAGTTATCTGTAATAAATAAAAGATATACACTGTAAATCTGAAAGTAACCACTAAAACAAGAAAACAATGAATTATTGCTAATATGTTATTATATAGCTATATATACCTAACATAGAAGATATAATGGAATCATAAAACTATTCAATTAGTTCAAAAAAAGGCAAAAAAAAATTAAAAAGAAGAAGAAGGAAACAAAGGAAAGATAGGATAAATAAAGGAATAACAAGATGATAGATTTAAATATAACCATATTAAAAATTATATTAAATGGTAATGGTCTAAGTATCCCAATTAAAAGTCAGAGCTTGTCAGATTGGATAAAAATACCAGATTCAACCATACGTCACCTACAAGAAATACAAGTAGGAGAAAACTCCTATCACCTTGGGTTAGTCAAAATGTTTTTCTTTTAGATACAATATCAAAAGGACAATCCATAAAAGATCAAATTAAAAATTTAGGCCTCATCAAAATAAAAAACTTATGCTCTTGGAAAGACATTGATAAGGGAGAGAAAAGACAAGCCAACACTGGCAGAATTTATTGCAAACCATAAATCGAATAAAGGGCTTGTGTTCAAATATATAGAGAACTTTCAAAACTCAATAATAAGGAAAAAAAAAACCTACTACAAAAGTGGAGAGAAGATTTGTACAGACACTTCAATAAAGAAGATATATGAATGGCAAATGAGCATATGGAAAGCTCAACATCATTAGTCATTAGGGAAATACAAATTAAGATGACAACTAGGTGGTATTACATGCATACTGGAATGGAGAAAATCTAAAAGGCAGAACATATTAATCATTAGCAAGAAATCTGAATAAATGGAACTCTCATACACAGCCATTGGGAATGTAAAATGGTACAACCACTTTAGAAAACAATTTGGCAATTTCTTAAAAATTCTTAAAAAGTTAAACATACACAAAACTTATTGTCTACTCCTAGGTGTTTACCAAAGAGAAATGAAAACGTCTCTGCATACAAAGACCTGTACAGGAATGTTCATAGCAGTTTTATTTTTAATAGCCCCAAATAGAAAATAACCCAGAAGCCCATCAGCAGGTTACTAAACAAATTATGGTATATTTTACAATTAAATAGTTCCCAGCAATAAAGTGGAACTAACTAATGATACATGCAATAACATGGACAAGTTTTATAAAAATTATACAAGTGAAAGAAACCAGAAAAAAAAAATTACATATTTTAGGATTCCTATCACATAAAACTCTAGAAAATGCAAACATCTACAGAGACAGAAATCAGATAAGAAGTTGCTCTGCTCTAGGATGGAAGAGGGGCATTGGTAAGGGTTCAGAGGGCGGGATTACCAAAGAGCACAAGAATACTTTCAGGATGATATATATGTTAATTACCTTGATTGCAGTGATGGTTTCATGAATATATATGTATGTATAAACTTATCAAATTGTACATTTTACATGTGCAGTTTATTGTATTTCAGTCACACTTCAATAAAACTGCTAAGAACAAAGGTAGCTTATGCTGATTCCACCGACCAAAATGGCAGTGGTCGTTGGCGTGGGGTCTCGCTCGCTCTTCTTTTACCCTTCTGCCTTTGCAAAATGCTAAAAGAGAAGAAGCTGGTGAATGGGGGGGTCATAGGCGATGAGTCGATGAAGGAAACATGGAGACGGCCCTGGCCCGAAGGACATGCCCGGGCAAAATGGCGGCGGCTGAGGAGAGCAGCTCAGTGGTCGAGCCAGGGAGGAGGCGGCTGAGGTCGGCCTCGGGGCTCCGCTAGGCTGCACAGGGGCCTCCCCCGCCAATGCGGCCACAAGCGCAGCCTCCAGCCGGGGCTTCCTGCAGTAAAAGTAAACCAGAGGAAAGGTATGAAACACCAAAGAGAGTGCTGAAAATGGATGTATTCTCCCGTACCTTCAGTTCTCCTATTGATCCAGATGGGCAGAGCGATATCTTTTGGGATCAAAATTCCCCGATGACAAAACAGTTAGGTAAAGGAAGCAAAAAACAGATATACACCCCAAATAGTGATGAGATTTCACATATTGTTAATCGTATTGCTCCTCAGCTGCTCTTAATACTCATCATAAGAGCATCAAGAAACATTTGTAAATGTGAAAGAACACTGGGAATTTGTCCTGAATCTGCTCCTCTGCTGCGTGACCCTAGGATGAAAAACCAACAACAAATTCTATGCTGGGCATATGGATTGGTGCAGCTGCTATTCCTTGAACTCCTAATGTAGCCAAAGGAAAACCAAGAGCAAAATTCAGTTGCACAAAGTTAAAAACACAAAATCGAGAAGAAGAACTTATGAATTGGCTAAGCAATTTGATAAAAATATGGAAGAGCTAGATGGGATTGAAGAGCAAAACAACAGAAATCATGATTTTATCCAATTTCAGAAACAGAGACTTTACATAATGATAATGTACAGATGCAGTCATTAAATGATATAGTTCCCAAAATTGATAGTGCTATTATAAAGAAGCCAGTGAAGGAAAACACTGAAATATCTGTGGCAAATGATCAAAATAGCAGTCAGAAGTCAGTTGACCAGAATGCTGAAGCAGCCTTTAATGCCATTTTTGATGGTTCCACTCAGAAATGTAGTGGACATTTAAGCCAAGATCCATCAGATGCTTACATGAACACCAGTAATACTACCTTTGGAAAGAAAAGCAGTTTGAAAGAGGAGAAAATCCTTACTAATGAAACTCTGGTCACTGAAAAACTGCAAAATAAAATGCTAGGATCACTTTCTTTTCAAGTAGGTACTCCCATAATGGCCAAACCATATATGACTTACTGTACTAAGGAGCTAGAAGTTTTTAGTAAGCACACTGATCCATCTACTACCAGTGATTTTGAGGATGACTGGGAAAAATTAGTAGACAATGAAACTTTTGTTATGCCTGAACTCTGTGCTCCTAAAACAACCCATGGTGCTGTTCACAAAGGTATTTGTGCTTTCAACAATAAAAATGATGAAAGTAAGTCAAGAACAAATAAAACTCTAGATGCCAAGCTGTGTGATTCAAAAATTTTACAAGATCTTCCTTCAAAGACACATAACAGAGGATTAACAGATGCTGAAAAATACAGATTTTCACCAAATCCAAATGAAAAGCCAAACAAATTGCCATCCACTGGAAATAAAATGAAATTTGAGAACTCTTTAAATAAAATTGCTATTCAAGGCAGAATTGAAGATGGTGCAGTTGTGCCTAATCTAACAAAAGCAAAGGATGATATTCATACTAAATTTACTCCAAATGTAAACACTTCTGGAAAGAAGTCTGCTTTGAACACAGGATATGCTAATGAACAAAAAAAATAAGCCCATTTTTAATCAGTCTTTAAAGGCACCTGATAATGTAGATCTTTTTGGCTCTGCAACTTCAGGCAATGAAAACAATGTTAGTAACCCGAATCAGACTAATGCATCAAAGTTAGGTTCTTTCTTTGATGATTGGAATGATCCATCCTTTTCCAACGAAGTTATTAAAGCATGTCACCAATTCGAGAATACCTGGGAAACAGATGATGTAGATGATGATTTGTTATACCAAGCATGTGATGATATTGAAAGACTAATTCAGCAACAAGACATTAGGAAGGATGACAAGACATCAGAAAATGTATTTGAGATCAATAGTAGTTCAAAACATGGAGCTAAAAACATGTTTACTACATCTAAACAAGGAAACCAGTTGGTGCAATTGAAGCATTTGAATCTGGACAGCATTACAGTGCAAACATCTTCCTTGACAAATAGCTCACAAATAGATAAACCAACAAAGAAGGAGAAAAGGGGAATTTGTAGAAATTCTCCAAGTTTGTTAGGTGCTACGGCAAATTTGATTATGTACTCTAAGAACTCAAATTGTCAGATAAATAATCTGCCTGTCTCCTGGAATAAAACTGATATTCCAATAAAAGTGAATAGTTCCAAGTCTGCTCTTGCAGGAAATTCAAGTTTGAATATGAGTTCCAGTCATATGAGTGCATGAAATACTAATTACAAGAAAAAATTGGGTACTCAACATCTATCGCATAGGACAATAACAGATGAAGCTCAGAGCAATTAGTAACAAAGTTAAATTTTCAAAGTATACATTCACAAAGGTGAAAAATTCTCATACTCTTTCTCAATTTAATCAAAATTGTATAATAGGAAGTATATCTGATAACAAAATTACACAGAGTGTAGGGGAAAATAAAATGCCCTCTGTCAACCCGCTACTTGGGGAAGCTATTAGACAACAATCTTTGACGAAACTTTCTGAATCTTTGAAACAATCTTCAAAAGAGGAAGAAGAGAAAAACAGAAAGTGATTGTCCTGAAGAAATTTAGAGAAAGAGGCAAGAAGCACTGGTTCGAAGAATGGCCAAAGCACAAGCATCATCTGTAAATGCAGCTCCCACATAACTAAGTTCTTCACTGAAATAACAGTTGGAAGACTTAACAAAGACTGTTTGATAACTATCCATGATAGGATTTTTTTTCTTGATTTCTCTGTGAGAAATTTAATGCTGATGTATAAATCATGGACTGCTACTTTGTTATTTAATAAATCAGTGTTTTCAATGGTAAATGAAACTTTTCTTTGCAGATGTATATTAAAGTAATTACATATATGTTTTGGAAATTCAGGAAAATTAGCAATTATGTATGTATGGGGGAAGTTATATTTTTAAGTACTGTGATTGCAGGAGATCATCAAAAAGTAGGTACTTAATTTATCATAATGTCTTTCCTAATATAAAGCTCATTATTAGGATCATAGGGACTATTTTTTATCATTTAACTTTAAATAACTTAAGATTTTTAAACATTTCTGAGTTTTAATTAATATTTCCATATTTCTAGGAACATGGTTGGTAGAAAGTAAAGAACTACAATTTTATTTGTAAGAAATGACTAATTAAATTCAGATCATAGTCTGAAATGTATTTGACTTTTAATATTTCCAAAATGGTGATATATTTTGAAAACTTTACAGCATTTTAAAGAACACTTCTTTTCTCTGATCACGGTGGTATATTTCATGGGTCAATTCTATAGTGACTTATATGTTGTTCAGTTGTATATATCTTATAGTAGTGTTTCTAAATCTTGCTGTTTGGTTTCTCTTTCAAAATTTTGCCATGTTTACGTACAACCTATATTGTTATTTACTTAATAAAAGTGACCTGCCTCTATCTTTAAAAAAAGAACAAAGGTAGGTTCATTGTCCATAAGACATTTAAAATTTAGTTATTGAAACAAACATATACACAAATTTAATTTAATGAATGAGAAGATAGTTTAAAGTGTTTCATACAGAAAGCATAGAAGGTATAGACCAGTGGTTCTCAAATGGTAGTGTGCACCAGAATGACCTGGAGGGCATATCAAAACACAGATTTCTGAGCCCAATGTCAGAGTTTCTGATTCAGTACGGTGGAGGGAGGGGACTCAAGAATTTACATTTTGAACAATTTTTCTGTTGATGCTGATGGTACTGGGACTATACTTCAAGAACCAGTAATATATATGAGAGCCTGGGCCAACAGAGTAAAAAAAGGACAAATTCAGAAAAGGAAGAATTTACAGCCTGTTTTTTTGATACGACTTTTGATTCTTCTATAAATTCACCAGGAAATAAAATGTAAAATTGAGTAATTAATTTTATTCTAAAACTTTGCCCTTCAAACTTTCCCTGTGTTCTTAAAGAAAACTCCATATCTTTCATGTATATCTCATACTGGTTGCAGAAGTCATTGCCTTTGAGATAACCACAGTCCTCTCAGAGAGCAGTTAAGTACCAAACCTGCTGGAAATAATCATGCAAAGGTGGCATTCAATTAGTAAAAACCCTTAATGCTACTTTCATATTTCAACTATTCACTCCTAACCCCTTTTGAGAGGTAGTTACTATTTTAAGTTAAGAATAAATAAAAATATTTAATATCTTTCTCAATCACAGGCTTATTCCCTTGCCATTCCCTTTAATATAACACCCTTTTCTCTAGCTCCTCACTTTCCCCTGGTTAATGCTATTTTGCCCTTTAAGTATGAGGTGAAATAACATCTCTTGAAGAATTTTCTCTGGTAGGTGCCCAACCCACCCTGCAGGCAAACCTTCATCCTGCTCCCTGATCTCCACTGCATACCTCCAGCTATCAATTCCCACACGCTGCTCTGTTTTCTTCTAAATTATTTTACTCATCCCATTTCTTTCTACTATTATTTTCTTTTACTACTCTTTAACTTAATGAAATAGCATCCAAGATAATGCAGCTTCCCTGATCCTCTCTGAGTTAAGGAGAATGCTAGGGATAGAGCAAGAATGGGGACAGATCACAGAATCTATAATCATAAAATTGGAGAAGGACATGGGATCCAATTATAGATAACACAACACACACACATACATGCACATACGAACTATTTTGGGAGGGATATTAACGACTTATCTAAGGTTAGTAATTTCAAATGGCACCAACCTTTAACCCAGATTGGAGCATGGGGCAAATCAAGTTTCCCAGTTCCTACTCAAGCATTTGACATATTTATGGGCTGTTTTTACAGCTTTTGATGACAATTTCCTAGAAGGCAGCTGGTCCCTAAATCAACAAGTCAGTAAAAAGCAACGAAGGCCTAGTACTGTTAACAGAATTACATATGAGGAGGTCAGAGCTGTTTGGAAGCACATCTAAAACATTTATGAGAATCATTTAAAAATGTCTGCTCATGGATTTGGGTTACATTTAAGTATCCTTGGTTGTGCTTCCTCATGATTCTAGACTTCTGTCAAAGTGCCGCTACAAAGACTAAAAGTGAAGGTTTAAGGAAATAAAGAACAAAAGCCATGCAGAAAAAGTGTTTTTTTTTTTCTTGCAAATTTTCAGGTCAACCAGAAGCAAGGATGTGTGCCAAGAAGGGAGGGGACATCAAGGCATTACTCTCAAGAATAACCATGATCATTTCACACTTGGGGGGTTGGTAAGGTAGAGTAACTGGACTGACTGAGGTAGAAGGCACCAGGGGCTGTCCACCAAAGGGGATTATGCCAAGACCCAGCCCCTTGGGAAAACATCCTGAGTTCTCTGAGGAGATCAGCAAATGCTCAGAAGGCAGGATCCACACTGAGTAAATCTAGTGCAGCAAAGTGGCTGCCCTGGGATTCCAGACTCTACTACCACCCCGGAGGTCGACTGATTTAGGCCCCATCTCTAACCCAGTCCCAGCAACACAAAGACTGTAATGGATTCCAGCCCTCAGCACAACAGGAACTGACTAGAAGGCCTTCACTCCTCTCACAAAAATCGGATTACCAAAGGAAAATAGCACCTTTACCTTATATTCTTTCATGGTGGGCCTATATTTTGATGAAAAAGAAGAAAATTAAAGTTGGACTCTGACTTGGAAATTTTCTCATAAGAAGGTTTCCAATAAGCTTGAATTTTTAAAAGTAATGGGGGAAAAATTACCCTGAAGGATTAAAGAGTACTATCCAAAGAGATTTCACTCTCACAGATTTTGCAGCACCACAGAACTCTCTTGAAATGAAAGGACAAAGTGGCAGTTTGCTCAGCTTAGATCATTTTGATTGAGACTCATATGCTATTTTAAATGAACATTGCTCAGATAGTTAAGCCTTAAAAATCAACCATCCTTGACAACTGTCCAAATTTTTTTTTTTTGTCTTACCTTAAGGGTTTCAGAAACACATTTACAAAGTATGCTATAGTGGGACGTGGCTAAGCCTCCTACTTGGCTTCACAGCACGTATGGGTCTGTTGGCCTTTGTTCATTTCTGTCTTTGAAAACTTTTTGTTAACAATTTAAAAGGAAAGAAAAAAAAAACAGAGTGAACATAAAAAGCAAACATGGTTGAAATGCTTTAACAGTTGGAACAATGCAAAATTCTAATTCACATTAAAACTATGATCCAATAGAACAATTAATTTTCAAGGTTTTACTTTTAATACTTGGCTAATAATACTAGAGAGGAAAGAAAGGTGTTAAATTTCTCTGGTTGCGGGAAGCGGGTGTGGTTCAGTGGATAGAGCCCCCGTTTACCATATGGGAGGCCCAGGTTCGCGTCCTGGGGCCTCCTTGTGAGGGCACGCCGGCCTGAGCGTGGCGGTGGGCTGATGCAGCAACCTCACAGCGGGAGGCCGGTGTGGCGCAATGGATGGAGCACCCGTTTAACATGTGAGAGGCCCCGGGTTCGCTTCCCGGCGCCTCCTTGTGAGGGCAGGCCGGCTCGCACGGCGCCCTGGGCTGATGCGGCAAGACCTCACAGCGGGGGGGAGATGGGCGGACGTAGAGAGGACACGCAGAGAATGGACACAGCAGCACAAGCAGCAAGGGGGGGGATAAATAAAATAAAATAAATAAGTCTTTAAAAAAAAATTTTTTCTCTGGTTACACTGAAACATTACTTACATTGACACTCCATTTATATATGTCAATGGACAGAACAAAAGCTAGTCTTTGCATTTTCTATACGCTAAGACCCTATATTAGATACTACTACCATCTGTTTTAGTTTCCTCTTGCCTAAAGGAAATGCCATGCAATGCATTGGGTTAAACAACAGGAATTTATTGGTTCATGGTATCAAGGCGTCATCAAGGTGATGTGTTCTCCCAGAAGACTGTGACATTTTGGGCTGGCTGTTGGCAATCCTGGTCCTTGGATTTTCTGTTATATGTCAATGCACATGGCAGCCTCGCCTGTCTTCTCCTTTCTCTTCTGAGTTCCATTGACTTTCAGCTTCTTCCCATGGCTTTCTCCTCTGTGTCTAAATTTCATTTTGCTTATAAAGGACTCTAGTAATAAGATTAAGATCCATCTTGGGCTACACCTTAACTAAAATAACCTCATCCAAAGGTCCAATTTACAAGGGTACAAAACCATTGGAATGGATGAAGTTTAAGAACACGCTTTTCTAGAAGTACGTCGCTCCAGACTGCCACACTATCTTTTATACCTACATCAAATATGATATACTTTTTTCCTATTGTGCAGAAGGTCTAGAGTCTTAAACCTTATAGTAATCACAACAAAAATATTTAAGGAAAGAACATCTGAAAGAAGACATGACACTTTACAGAGTCTTTAGTTTATCTTTAGAAAGCATGATTGTAAACTATGCTTGAAACAAGCTGCCCAGACATTTGTGTTAACACAGAAACTCTGTTACTATTAGCTCCTGCTCAATGAATGTAAATATTGTGAGCATGCTGTTTAACAGCAATTTATATCATCTTTACCACTTTTATGAGTAGTAATATTGTAAAGCATGCTATCAATTAATGAACATATTTATTAAATGGGCTCCCATACAAACTATGTCCATACATACATGCACACATTTCATTGTACAGACTATTAAAGAATGTTCCTATTGTTATTTAAATATGTATTTATCAATATTGAAATATGTATTTTTTTATTGGAAAGAAACAAGCACACATATTATTTTCTACTAAAGGACTGCTTTAAGCTTTCCTAGGACAACCATATTAAAAAACCATATATATTAGCTCTCCAAAATGGTAGAAATGTATATATTTCATGATATCTTTATCTTCCAAAAGGGCTAAAGGTATGTCCATATTTCTTCTTCCACATGGCTTTTCTTAGAGCCTTCAAACACAGACATCTGTGATTAAATTTCCTTTTAGTCTTTGATGTAGGTTTTCCAACTTAGAAAGAGAGTATAAAGTCATCTTTCTTCCTTCTTTCCAGCCACATAGACATTTTTCTAACTTTAAATATTTTAAAATGCCCTAATCATAAGTTTCTGTCATTTTCTTCATCAATGGTCAAATTATGAAGTGAGGAAAATATGTATTTGGCTTTTAAGAAATAAAATGATGAAACTGCAAATATTGATGCTCTTTCGTCAAAGCCTTCCAGCCTGTGCTTGAATATCTATGCCATATGCATGCTGATATGGTCCCAGGCAGCACATCAGCTGCCAGAATAACTATCCTCACATTACGCGTATGGGAAAACTGAGGCACAGAATGAAATGCTCCAAAGATTGTATCTGTAAACACAAACTGATTGAGAAGGGAGAATAATAATTTAATTGAAATTGCTTTTCAAAATAACTCAGGAGCAGATGTAGCTCAAGTGGTTGAGAGCCTGCTTCCCATGTACGAGGTCCCGGGTTCAATCCCAGGTATCTCCTAAAAACAAAAAAAACAAAAAGTCAACTTTCACTGAGGGGCAGATGTAACTCAGTGGTTGAGCACCTGCTTTCCATGTACGAGGTCCTGGGTTCAATCCCCAGCACCTCCTAAAAAACAACAACAACCAAAAAACCTCTCCATTTGCTTTAATAATATTTATCTAATCCTTCATTTTTACACACAGCCAAATTCTCTGCCAAAGTAGGAACATCCATTCAAGTAGCATTATTTTAAATTTACAATATATTTTATAGCTTGGGCAGAAGTTTGCCTTCATATATCTATGATGAAAGGTATCTCCAAGTAAATTAACAGCAAAACAAATTTGCATACGGGATGTTTAACTCCTTAAGATAAAATAGCTTTTATGGTCTCTTGCCAATTTAGAAGCAGCCATTTCAATTTAAAAAAAAATTGATCAGCAAATCATTCTTAAGTTCATAAAAAAATGGCTGCAAGAGCCTCTATTCGTATATTTTGTAAAACTAATCCCCATTCTGTTTCTTTGACTTATTTATCTATTTTATTTACTGTTTGTCTCCTCTCATCTTATATTACACTGTAATTTCCATGGTGACAGGTTACTTTTTCTTTTCAGCACAAAAAGCATTTTTAAATTTTATTTTCTTAATTATAATACAGTAAAATCAAATTTTTGTTTTGTTGTACAGTCCTATGAATTTTAAATATAGATGAATAGAGACTCATGTCATCACCACAAGAATCAATCAGGAGACAGAATAGTTCCTTCACTCAAATAACTCTCTCTTACAATCCCTTTATAGACAAATCTTCCCCTCATCCTTAACTTCTGGCAACCACTGATTTGTCTCCAATAGCACAATTTTAACTTTTTGTGAATATCACATAAATTAAATCATATAGTAGATAACTTTTCTTTCTTTTTTTCTTTTTTTTAGGAGGTACCTGGTGTTGAACCTGGGACCTCATACAAGAGAAGCAGACGCTCAACCATTGAGCTACACCTGCTCTGCAGTAGGTAAACTTTTGAGACCAAGTTCTTTCACTGAGCATGAAGATTCATCCAAGTTGCTGTATGCATCCCTTTTTATTTTATTGCTGAGTAATATTCGTTCATACGATGCACCACAGTCCATTTATCCATTCATGCCTGGAAGAAACCACATTTGGGTTATTTCCAATTTCAGATGATTATGAATAGAGCTTCTGTAAACATTCAAGTACAGGTATTTTGTGTGAACATAGGTTTTAACTTATCTAGGGTAAATACTCAGGATTGGAATTACCTCATCATTCTGTAGGTGTAGGTTTAACTATATAACAAACTGCCAAACTGTTTTCCAGCGTAGCTGTACCATTTTCCATTCCTACCAGTAATGTATGTGACTTCTGGCTGGTCTGCATCCTCGTCAGCACCTGGTATTGTCAGTCTTTTTACATTTTAGCCATTCTAGTAGGTGTGTATGAGATCTCATCATGGTTTTAATTTGCATTTCCCTCATGACTATGATGCTGAACATATTTCTAAGTGCTTACATATATTCTGTATATCCTCATTGGTCTGTTCAAGTCTTTTACCACTTTTTAATTGGGTTGTTTGCTTTCTTGCTACTCTGTTCTGAGAACTCTTTATATCATATGTTCTTTATAAGATATGTTCTTGATACAAGTCAGATATGTTCTTTGCAAATATTTTCCCCCAGTATGGAACTTATCTTTTCATTTTCTTAACAGCAGCAGAGAAAAACCTTTAAATTTGATGAATACCAATTTATAAATTTTTAATTTTTATGGATTATGCTTTTAGTGTAAGCACTAAGAACTGTTTGTACAACCACAGATCTTGAAGATTGTACCCTATGCTTTCTTTTAAAAGTTTTATTGTTTCACATTTTGCATTTAGATCTTTGATAAATTTCAAGGTGTGACGTTTAAGTCAAAGTTCATTTTTTTGCATATCGATGCAATCGTTCCAATAGCATATGCTGAAAAGACTATCCTTTCTCTACAAATTTCTTTTGCACCATTGTCAGAAATCAATTGGCCATATTTGTATGGGTTTATTTCTGGATTCCTGTTGTGATCCATTGACATTTGTCTATTCCTTAACCAATACCACACTGTCTTGATTAGAGTAGCTATGTAGTAAATAATAAGTCTTAATCAGGAAGTGTGACTCCTCTAAATTTATTCTTCATTTTCAAAATCATTTTAGCTATTCTAAAGCCCTTGCCTTTCCGTAAAAACTTTTGTATCAGCTTGTCTATATCTACATAAAAATCCTGCAGTGAATATTATTGGAATTTCATTAAATCTATTGATCAATTTGAGGAGAACTGACATAATTACTTGCTGACTCTTCCGATTCATGAACACCATGTCTGTCAATTTTTTAGGTCTTCTTTGATTTCTTACAACAGTATTTATAGTTTTCAGCCTACAGATCCTGGAAATATTATGATAGATTTATACATAAGTATTTCATTGTGGGAACTACTGTAAATTGTATTTTTTTAAATTTGGTTTCTAACTGTATATTGGTAATTCATAGAAAAGTGAATGATTTTTGTATGCTGACCTGGTATCCTGCAAACCTGCTAAACTCACTTTTTTTCTTAAGGAGATTTTAGTAGTTTCCTTCGTATTTTCTACATAGATAGTCATGTCTATATAATAGGACAGTTTTACTTTTTCCTTTCACATCTATATGTTTTTTTTTCCCTCTATATTTAAAGCACTGGCTAGGACTTCTAGCGCAATGTGTTGAATAGAAGTTGCGTAAATGGACCTCGTTCCCTTGTTCCTGATCTTAGAGGAAAAGAATTTAGCCTTTTACCATTAAGTATAATATTAGCTGTAAGTATTTTGTAGATGGCATTTATCATGTTGAAGAATTTTCCTTCTATTCCTAATATGCTAAAAATTTTAATGATGAATAGTTAAATTTTGATAAATGTTTTTTCTGCATCAATTTGTCATATAGGTATTCTTCTTTAAACTATTAATATGGTGGATTCCATTGATTGGTTTTCTAATATTGAACTAATTTTGTATTCCCAGAATAAAGTCCACTTGGTCATTGTATATTTGTTTATATATTTGTAGATTTGATTTGCTAATATTTTATTGAGGATTTTTGTATCTATGGTCATGAAGGATAAGAGCTATAGTTCTCTATTTTTATACTTTCTGGTTCTGGTTTTGGTATTAGGGTTACTCTGCTGGCCTCATAAAATAAAATGAGTCAGGAAGTATTCCTTCTATTTTCTGAAGGAGATGTAGAATTGGCATTATTTATTCTTTGATTGTTCGGTAGAATACACCAGTAAAATGATCTGAGTCAGGAGATTGCCTTTTCAGATTTTTAACAAGAATTCAATTTCTTTATTATATAGGAATGTTTAGGTGACCTATTTCAGCTTGGGTGAGTTTTAGTAGTTCCTAGTTTTCAAGGAATTGATCCATATCATCAAAGTTGTCAAATTTATGAGCATAGAATTTTTCATAGTATTCCCTTATTACTCTTTTAATGGATGTAGGATCTGCAGTGATATCTCCTATTTCATTCCTGATATTAATAATTTTTGTATTTTCTGTTTTTTTTCTTGGTCAGTCTGGCTAGAAGTTGATCCATCTTTTTTATTTTTTTCCCCAAAGAACCAGCTTTTGGCTTTATTGATTTTCTCTATTTTTCTATTTTTAATTTTATTAATTTTTACTCATAGCTTTATTATCTTCCCCTCTTTCTGCTGTAAGCACATAATATTATAAATTCCTTCTAAGAACTGCTAATATGTATCACACATATTGACATGCTGTATTTTTATTTTCATTCAGTTGGGCATTCTTTCTGATTTCCCTGCAGACTTCCTCTTTAACCCATAGATTATTTTAAAGTGCATTGTTTAATAACAAGTTTGGATATTTTCCTGTTATCCTTCTATTCTTCTTCTTCTAGTTTTCTTCTCTCTGCTATTCATTACTGTTTCCTTTCCTGCCCATTTTTAGTCAATTGAACATATTTTTAGGGTTCCATTTTAATATATCATATTGTATTTTTGTTTAGATCTTGTTTAGATTTTAATGGTTGGTCTAGGGATTACAATATATGTGCTTCACTTTTCACAGTCTACTTAAAATCAATACTTTACCACTTCAAGTGGAATGTAGAAACCTTACCTTTTTTTTTTTTTTTTTTTTACCTTTTCTTCCACTTTATTTCATATTCCTACCACAATAATGACTCCTTTAATTTAAACAACTAAAAACCATAAAGGGTTCCTGAAAGGGTGGCAGCGAAGGAACAGGGTCATCCATGACTGAGGGACAGGTAGGGTGGGGAATCAGCGAATTGTCTTGACAGAACTCTTGAAGTTGCTGGCGGCTTGGAGCTGCAGCTGGTAGGCCATCGGATGGATCTTGAAACCATAGAGCCTGGGCACAAACTGGTTGGCAGGCCGCTTGGGCCGGTACTCGGTGTGCAACATGAAGAGCATGTGTGGGAAACCAGTGCTGAAGTAGGCGCCGTCTGTGTGGTGGTGCCTCAATAACTTGGGTGTGTACACGTCCATGCACTTGGGGCAGTAGAGCTTCATTCACCATGGCCTTGCCAGGGATGTCCGAAAGGCCAATGGGAAGCATTGGCTGGTTCTCACAGTACACACGGGGACAGTAGCCAAAGCCTCCCTGCTGGTATTTTTCCAACATCTGGGCGATGCCGCGGTTGGTGAGAATGTAGCGGGCGTGGATTAATCCATACAGCATCTCAGTCGCCTGCTCAATCAGGTCACTCTGGTTGGGGTTGTCTTCCAGCTCTTCATCAGGCTCCAGGTCCAAAATCATGTCTAGAGCTTGCCGATAGTAGGGCACTTGCTCGTTGAGCCCCGTGAGGTTGAACTTGTCTTGGATGTAGTCTTCATCCACTTCACAGAAGAATTCATTGCCACGGAGCCCACAGAACCAGGAAATCCAGGATACTTCCTCTGAGCTGCTCATCTTCACTTCTCGGGTCCCTGTGTTAGCGCCGCCATCCAGGGAACTGTCTCCATGCCCGGCCATCTTGCCGGGTCCTTATCGCCTGAATCAGGCCCGTCCCTGGAACCCCCGAGAGGGCCCCACGCTTCGCTCCGTGCCGCTGTCTCCAGAGGCGGGGGGTGCGGCCAGTATCCGAGCTGAGGAACCCGGGTGGGGTGTGATGGGCTGGGCTGAGCGGCCTGAGAATCACGATGGTCCCCTGCGCTAACCTGAGGCGGCACCAGCCATCCTGCCGCTTGTCCCCTTGCACTTCTCCATCTCTTAGAGCTTGCATGGGGGGGCCCTTACCTTCTTATAGGTGCCTTTATCCTCTCCCTTTATGTTATAGTTGCCTTATATATGACTTCTACAAACAGTGAAAACCCCATCATTTAGTGTGAAAATTTTTGCTTTCAACATTCAAACACATTTTAAAGAACTCAAGGGAGAATAATCTATTACATGTGCCCAGATATTTACCATTCCTGTTGCTCTTTCGTTCTTGATATTCCCAGTTTCATTCTGACATTATTTCCCATCTATCTGAGGACCTTCCTTTAGAAATTGTTTTAGAGCAGGTTTGATGGCAACAAATATTCTTAATCTTCCTTTATCTGAGAATGTTTTTACTGCACCTTCATTTTTGAATGGTATTTTTGCTGTAAAAAGAATTCCAGGATGGCAGTTCTTTTTCTCCCTCCAACCCCCATCCCCACCCAGCACTTTAAAAATATCAAATCACTTCCTACTGGCCTGCATGGTTTTTGATGAGAAATCCATATCATTCAAATTCCCTACAAGAAAGACATCATTATGTATGGTCACTTTCAAGATTTTTTGTCTTTATTTTTCAGCAGTTTGATTCAGAAGTGCCTGGGTATGGATTTATTTGGGCTTATTCTGCTTGGTTTTCAGTGAATTTCTTGAATTTGTAGGATTATTTCTTTCCCCACATGTGGAAAGTTTGCAGTTTTATTTCTTCACGTGTCTTTTGATATTGCATCCTTTCTCCTTTCCTTCTAGGACTTCAATGACATAAATGTTCAAAGCTATTTTTTTTTTATTGTCCTACAGATTGCTGAGGCTTTATTAATTTCTTCATATCTTTTTCCCTCTATTGTTCACATTGGGTAATTCCTTTTGATCCATTTTCAAATTTACTAACTCTTTCCTCTTTCATCTCCATTCTGTTATTGAGTCAATCCAGTATGGTTTTTATTTTGGCTATTGTATTTTTCAGTTCTAAAATTTTTATTTGGTTCTTCTTTATATTTGCTATTACTTTCCTGAGACTTACTATTTTCACATTTGTCTCAAGAGTATGCATGATTGCTTGTTAGAGCATTGTTATCTAACTGATTTTATGTCTCTGCCAGATAATTCCAACATATCTATCTTCTCAGCTTTGATATCTATTGATTGTCTTTTCCATTGTAGGTTGAGATTTTCCTGTTTTTTCATATTCCAATTAATTTTGGGCTATAGCCAGGACATTTTGAATATTAGATTATGAGACAACTCGTCTTAATTGAATCCTACAAAGAACATTGATATTTTTTGTTTCAGCAAGCAATCAACTGGTGAGGTTCAGGCCACAAGTTCCAGCTCACACTCTGTGGGCTGTGGTTCCAATCTTAGGTCAGTTTTCAAAGTCTTTGTAGTGCTATTCAGCTCTGTCTGGTGTGTGCACCACCCAGTGGCCATAGGTAGTGGCTTATCTGTTAGTTCTCAGAATTTTTGGTATACTTAGGTTAGAATTAGATCCATGTTTATCAGCTCAGTGATGAGAACAAGAGTTCAAAATCATCTTTATGGGATTGTTTTTCCAAGCTCCTTACCCTCTGAAATTTCCCTGGTACTTTTCTATTTCCCTGGGGCTCCCCTTTTCAGTTTTTTACCCAGAAATTTGGAGGTTTTGTTATCCTACTCAGCTGCATACTTCCATGATTGCACCCACATCTGTGGCCAAAGAGTGAAAGAAAAGAGAGGAAAAAGCAATGTGGATTCTTCTCACCTTCTAGGATTCATAGCTCCATTGATCTGAGAAGAAGTTTCCACTACTTCAGAGGTTTGACTCCTGTGGGCACCTATTAATACCACTACTGATGCTGCCATGGAAATAATTGGGACCCGGGTGCAAGGAAATGGAGTAAAGAAAGAAAGGAAAGAAATCTTTCTCTGCCTTCCCTACTCCTCAAGCCAGAACTGGAAGACACTCCTGGGGCTCTCTCAGTCTGAGCTCTGGTGTCCAAATCTGGGTTTCAGGTCCAGTGAGATCAGCCCAGGAGGTTTAGAAGTATGTCCAATCCTAATCTTTTCCCCAATCCAATTGCTACTATTTACTTTTAAGAACCTCCACATAGTTGTTCTTTGAATTTTCTCCAGGTTTTATAGCTGCATTCAGTGGGAAACACAGGGTGGAATGTGCTTACTCCATTTTACCCAGAACTAAAATTCAGTTAAAATTTTTAAATTGTGTCATAAAATGTATCACTCGCATAAAATCTGTATAAAACATATATTTAACATTTCAAGAATAAGAAAATAAATAATAGCATATCCTCACCCTGTTAAGAACTGGAACACACTAACTGATCCATTAGAAGCCCACTGTGTGCTCTTCCCATGCTTATCCCCCCCTTCCGCTTGCACAGAGGCAATCAGTAACCTGACCTTAACAGAACTTTGCCACACCTCAAAGGTCCCTCAGACCCTCTCCTAATCACCCTATCAATCATCTTCCCCAAAGGGAACCACTATCCTAAACATCTCAGATTACTTTTACCTGTTTTTGAACTCTATATAATTAGAATCATATGGAATGCATTTATTACATCTGGATTTTTCTCCTTCGTATTATATTTTTAAAATCCATCTATTTTCTTGCATATAGAAGTAGTGGTTTATTTTCATTGCTGTATAGCATTCCTTTATGTAAACATTATACATATACTACTTTTATATACACCCATTTATTTTTCATTCTCATCTTGATGGCCATTTGGATTCTTTCCAGTTATAGATATACAAATAGTGCTATGAAGATTTTTTTTTTTTTTTAAGGAGGTACCAGGGATTGAAGCCAGGACCTCATACATACATGGGAAGCAGGCGCTCAACCACTGAGCAACATCTGCCCCCCAAGGAGAGAGTTGTTTTTTTCATTTGTTTATTTTGTTTGTTTTTAGGAAGTACCAAGGAGTGAACTCTATGTAGATTTTTGCACATGTCTTTTGGTGCACATATGTATTCATTTCTTTGAGTATATACCTGGGCATGGAATTTCTGGGTCACAGGGTGAACATATATTCAGCATTGATAGATATTACCAGTTTTTCAAAGTGGGTTTACCAATTTACACTCCCATAATTAGATACGAGTACCCTAATTACAGAAGGAAAGAATTTCTGAAAAAGAACAAGGTACCATTATAGGGAAATGACAATCTAGAATAGATATCAGGCAAACATTGAATAACTATAATTATAAGGCTTTCTAGGTTTTTCTTAAAACAGAGCTTTCAGTCTTATGACTAATGTGATTAGAAGATACCCTTCCAAATGGATAAAGCTAAAGGAGAGGATGAACAAGAGAAACTTTAAAATGTAAAAATAAAATAAAGGTATACATTCCTGATAACAGTATAATGTTGGATTATCCCACACAGAGTTTAAAATATTATTTTCTAATAAGATTTTTTTTTTTAACCACAAGGGTTCTAATCAGTTATTAAATAGTTTGAAGAGACTCAGGTATAGCTTCTTAAAATGTGGCTATTACTAATATATTTTTTAAGTTTTATACAATAAATAACCAAATATATAAGGTTATAAGAGTTCTTTCATTATTGACCTACCTTCTGTAGGAAATGCATGTGGTAGCCTAGGAAATGTTTTGAAAAATCTCCAAAAACCTTACATGCCAAAACAAAATTTCCTCACAAGCCTGTTATAATGTCAGAAATTCCCACTTTTATCCCCATTTATAGACAAGTTAATCATTGTATCTGGAAATAGAAGAAACATACAAAGGAAACCTACTTTTTTCCCCCTAAATTATATTACTATCTCCATCACCCCTTTGTTTTTTGTTTTTTTTTTAAGGAATAATTGATCTGATCATTACCAAGGCATCGACATGACTGATATCTTATACTTCTGGTAACTAGTAACTGGAATTTGCGAGATAGTTGATTGTGGCCAGTAGTGTTCATGGCAGCCATAGAACCAAATGCTTATGTCATGAGATAAGTGATTGTAGCTGATATAACCAGTACCAGATCATAATGCTGCAACCCGCCGAACTAACTGCAGTCAAGCTGCATGCTCAGCATCAAGCAGTATGCACTTAGGCTCAAGCTTCAGTACAGTTCTAAAAAGTTCTACTGAACAAAAACAAATCCATCATGCCCATGGTGGAGGAAAGAGCTTTTCAAGCCTCCCCAATGACGTTAAGAGTTAATATGATGAGAAGCACCAAAAAACCTGGAAATAAGGTGATGCAGGCAGTAGGACGCCTCTCTCCCACATCGGAGATTCCGAGGATAGAATCCCAGTGAAGACAGGAGGAGAAGGATGAGAAGAGAGGGCAGGAAATGTACACAGAGAGCTGTCCAGCAAATGGACACAGACACAGCAAAAACGGGGGTGGGGTGGGGTGGGGTGTAAAAATGGATAAAAGTATATAAATAAGTAAATAAATCCTTAAAAAAAAAGTATAGGGGAGTAAGATACGGACTATAGTTAGTATTAATACTTTGATGATGTTCTTTCATTATTTGTTAACAAATGTTTTACAACAATGCAAAGTATTTGTGGTGGGGTGATGTGTGGGAGCCCTGTATCATGTTATGCTTGTTTGTTTTGTAAGTTCAAAATGTTTACTAAACACTCATTGTTTATGAATGTTCATGTATGAATGACATACTTCAATAAATTGTTTTAAAAAAAAGAGTGGTGTCAGATTTAAGGACCTCTCTCCTAATATATCTATAATCCATGAGGTATGGAAGAGTGGAAGAGTACAAAAACAAACGACAATAGCAGCAACAACAAAACAGAATTTGCCCAAGTGGAAACCTTAGTCTAGAAGAAAAGTAGTACATGTAAAGACTCTGTACAGATCCCTAAAATTGCACTCAGCATGTTTCACTATAATTGTGTATTTGATGCTCTCCTTCACTATAGATAGGGATCATCCCCTACCCATTACCCCCACCATCATCATTCTCTCATGTTTTCTATGTTTGTATTTCTCATGCCCGTACCACAAAGCTACAAATATTCTCATGAAGTATTCTTGCAAAGTATGAACTGCTGTTTCGTGTGCATGTTTTGGATATCTGTAAATGGTTATATAACCTACTCTATTCACCTTACTTTTTTCATGCAGCATTTTGCCGTAAAGAACCATCCACAGTGCTATATGAACATCTAGACCGTTGCTTCTAACTGCTGCATAGCACTCCAAAGTGCACACCCACCACACTGTATCTATCCAGTCTTCCAGTGATGGACACACCAGCCTTTGCCATCACAAAAATACTGCAGTAAACACGCTCACGTATGCGTCATTACAGACAGTGCACAAAGTACTTCGAATGCGTTCCAGGAACAAACGGTTGGTCATGTGGTATGCATACATTGCCTGCACCAGTCTACAGTCCCACTCACAGTTCATTAGGAGTCGCAAATCTCCCATTTTTTTGCCAACACTTGGCATTATGTAAAACCAATTTCTCATTTTAGCCTATCTAATTCATGCAGTAGCAATTTGCATTTCTCTTTTCATTAACGAGTTTAAGAACCTCTAAATTTGCGTGCTAGCCTTTTAGGTTACTTCTTTTATAAATTGCCTGAGCATATCCACTGCTTAGCTTTCCAATTGGTATCGCAATCTTTTTTCTTCTTGATTCTTTTCATAGCCCATCAGTATTAAATACTGTAACTTATTTGGTTTTATTATCTGAGTATTAATTTTATTTATGGTGTTTTTCCCTGAACAAAACTCCTTAATTTTTATATAAATAAGTTAATCAATATTTTAGCCTCAATTTATGGTTTAAGGTCTTAAAAAATTCTTTTCATCCCTAAGTCGCAAAGAAATTCTCCTGCATTTTCTTCTATTGTTTTTATAGTTTTACCTTCCATGTTTATCTCTATAATGCATCTGGAGATTATTTTTATAAATGGCATCAAGAAGGGACCCAGTTTTATTATTTTCCATGTAGTAAACATTTTCCAAAAGTCATATAATACACAATCTGTCCTTTCACTCATTGATTTTTGTGTGTGTGTGTGTGATACCTTTAGTAGATACTAAGCTTCCACAGACTAAGGTTCTCTGTGCTTTTATTCTGTGCTACTTGTCTCTTTTTTGGTCTTGAGCCAATACCATGATGTTTATTATTATTATTGTTGTTGTTATTATTATTATCTATTAAGGTAATACATTATTACCATACTGTTTTGTAGCAAAAGTTCTCCCTCTTATTTTCTTTTAAAGATTGTCTTAGCTTTTCATGGATTTTTATTTCTCCATGTAAAGTTTAGAGTTTCTAATCTTTTTATTCTTCTTTATATTTCCTATTATATCACATGGGGCCTAGTAAAAAAATGGGACTAAAAGTATTCAAAATAGGTTCTTAAATGAAGAAATTATTAAATACCAACTCTATGAAAGTACTGATAAACTGCTAGATCTTTATTCTTCCATCTAAAATTCAGATTTGCTCATCTCATTCATCCTATATTTCCTATTGCCTAACATACTGCCCAGCACAAAATAAACCTCAGAATATATTTTTGAATAAAGAACATATTACATTACAACTTTGTACACATACAAAAAAGGTACTAGATGAATAAAACAGAAAAAGACTACACAAGACAGGAGAGAAACTGGATTTTAACCAACAATTTTGGCGGTAGCACAAATTAGTTGTAAAGGCAAATTGGTGAACACATAGCCACTGGAATATATTTCTATAATTCCTTAGCAAATTTGCTTTGCCATCTGTCTTTGTCTCTAAATAACTAGGAGTTCAAGAGTTTACAAGGGGATGCACTCAAACTCAACTTTTTGGTGGATGGTTATGGAACACTGAACTTAACATTCCAAAAGAACAAACAGTGTTGATTTCCCTTCCACAGCAATTCATCTCTCTCTGCAATTGTCATGACAGTCTTCTGATTACTGATATTATTACCCCCAGAAGCTGGTTCATGGAAATTTTTGTCCCCTGCTAGGCTGTCCCAGTTTTATAAAGTGGAAATCTGGTCAGCTTACTCTACAGGGGAAAAAAAGAGGCCACCCAGAAAAAAGAAAAAAAAAAGGCTGTTTAAAGAAGAGCAGCTGCTACAATGTTGCATTAATGCAGACACAGCTGAGGGAAGACAGTATGTTTATTTTGCTGTTTCTTTCTTTTCTTCTTTTTTTCTTTTTTTCCTGCCCCTTCAATGACAACACCACTAGAGTTTTAATGGAAGCACTGTCATGGAATTTCCTCAACAATAAAACGGCTACCCTCGGTATTTACCTCAATTTCAATGCAGTTCTTCCAAAGTAGGAAAATTTAGTGGTAATCTTCCTCTCCCTCAATTCATCCTCTTCTTCTAGTGTCTTTTTCCAAATAAGGCATGCTTACATCACACTTACACTGGTAAAATGTCTCTGGGTCACCAATGAAATAAAGTAAAATATCATTAAGTAGGATTTCATGAATTCCATATTTGTGACTTAACTACTAAACTGAAATGATTCATTATCAACAAGGCATATATTAATTTATGAATTATCATAACAAGGTTAAACTACTTAAAATGGAAAAGCCATTTCATGCACCTTAAGTGCTCTGGGAGCACCCATTAATGTTTAGAGGATTGATACTTAGCATCAGAAGAAACATCAAGGTTTTTATCTAGCTTTGATCTTCTTCTTCATCTCAGGAACATGAAGGGTTCCAGAAAAGGGAAAGAACTTTATGTAAGCATTGAGGCAAGGTACCTAAAGATTTCTACTAAGCAAATGTCCATTAGATAAGTACAAATGCAGTTCTAAAACTGCATTCACAAATTTCTAATACACTTGTTAATGTTTTACTTAGTTTTAATTCAGGTAAATGCACATAACTTTAATACCCACCTTTGTAACACAGACACCATTGACTCTCTATTTTATGTAATTTAGAGATGTTAACATAATGAGCTGTACTCATATGACAGTGAAAAACTAAATAGAGTGGGAAAGTATATTATTAAGGAATATGAGGTATGAATCCACAAACAAGAGAAAATTGGAATTCTCACATGTATTCTCATTTATATTAAAAGTATTCAATATACAGACACACTTTATTTCCAAAGATTAAAAAGCATTGCTGATCCATTATTATTATGCATACACTAGGATAATTATTGCCTTTTAATATGCCTTCTTTCTACCTTAAAACTATTTAACTTGCCTTCGGATAAAAAAAATAAATATTAATTGAAGCTGAGGTCATTCTACAATGAGCCACAGGGAAAATACCGAAAATGCAACATAAAAGAAAAAAATGCATAAATTAAACTAGCAAAGTTCAAATGCTTCTACTTTTATGTATATTAAAAGCTTCTTATAATGATCATGAGCAAATGTTACCAACAAAATCTTGGTAAGACTTATCTGGCATGAATAATTCCTAAATAAATTTCCAATTTTTTCAACACATCCCATAATTTCCTCACTAAAGCAGGATAATCTCCAGATGTATATAGACTATGGAAGGCAGATGCAGATTACTCTCAAAATGATTGCAAAGCTTGGTAGCTTGTCAAACACAGCATCCTCATCTACAGAAATTGACTGTAGTTAATAAGCATCATTGACACAAGAAAGCCATTTCTCAAAGATAGTAATAGGGTTAGACTACAATTTTTCTGTCCATGAATTGCCACACAACTTCCCCTAGTTCTCTTCTAATATTGCAGAACATTGAGGAGGGGATGGAGGTGGGAGTTGGGGACAAAAGGGTGGTAACCACATCATAGGAGGGTTAAGAATATTAAGACCAAAAAAATACTCCCCATGTATCTAGGTTTCCCATCATCATCACATATCCTTCTGCCACTGGTAATATTAGGGATTAATTTTGTCACATAGGTTCTTTGCCGTAGAAGAATTCTTGACCTTAATTATAATCTGATGCTAAGGGAGCCAGATGTGTACTAATAAACATATGAAAGGAGGATAAAAAGTTATGGACACATTCAAACAAATGTTTCAAGGGGAATGAAGATTTATTGCATAAATCTAATAGGAAAGATGTGTTGTGAACCATCTGGTAAGTGACTTATATAGCCCCATACATTAGCATCTGTTGTCATGTTTTCAAAGTACAGAACTCCAAAACTGTGCTGACAAGTCTACTGAATGCAATGAGTTTGCTATGTACTGTATTAAAAAAAAATTCCCAAAGGAAAGGTTTACTTGACCTCTAAATAAACTCCTCCATCGTGTTTTAGAGATTAACTTAAGCACTCTCCAAATCATTCAGCCCTCACAACCATCTTGTGGGTAGGTGGGTATGATGATTATAATTGCCCTTTTAACAGATGAGACAACTGTGGTTCAGAGGGTTTCAGCGACTTTCCCAAGGTGACCCATGTGATGGCTGCAGAGGACTTTAGACCATACATTTCTTGCTCTTTTTACTTCCTTAGACTGACTCGATGTTTTGAGTCGGAATGCAAGTGATATCAGTTATCAGAGAATTGTGGCTGTTCATGAACTAGGTGTAAGCTCCTTGAGGGAACGGACTAAGGCTTCCAAGTGCCTGGCACAGTGCCTTTCCCAGGAGAACAGTGAAAGCTTGCTGAATGAATTGATGAAGGAGGGAAAACCAAGCAATTCTTATACTTAGAATGTATTCAGCAATGTGATAGGAACAGAAAATTCAGATTCTTTTGTCCCAGTAAGACTATCAAAATGGAATGAGCAAAGTACAAGGTATTAAATTATTCAGAATGAAACTGCTCAATATGAAGCATAAGTACTTGAGTAGTCAGTACTGCTCAGAGAGAAGTTAGGATTTCAGTTGTACCTAGAAAGAATTAACTTATTAATGGTAGAGAAAATGGGTGAAGGTAGAAAGAGGACTTTAAATACTTAGAAATAATGCAGAAGAAAATAATAGTTTTTTTAAAAAAATAGCATTAAAAATAATATTTGGAAAATTGAGAATATTCTTATTTTACTTTTAATTTCTAAACTTACATAATAAAAATGTAATAATTTTCATAATCTGCCAACTAGTAAAGAGTTCAAGAGGCAAAATATGCATTCATATTTTTACTATTTTCTTAGTCACAAATTTTGCAATCATTGTTTAAATAAAAATAATGCTATCTAGAATCATAGGCCTATACTGAGTGTAACCTCTTTCCTTATTTCAACTCTACAAGGAATACCAACAACATGCTAAGACAGTGGCAAACCAAAGGCATGTTAAATCTTGCTAAGTAGGGTTTGTTCCTGAAATGCACTGCTCAAGGTGATTGCCCATGACACACTTGCTTCAAATAAAAAGTTCAGGTTACGGAAAAAGAAATCAGTCGTGACTGTAGCGTGAGAGAGAATTTCTACCGCTTCAGTGTGGCCAGAAAGCTGAAGCTTTAACTTAGCAGAGTGCACAACAAAGATGAAGCTCAATGACTGTCGATTCTGGGTTCTTTTCCACTGGGCACGTCTTGCTGCTCTCAACGTGAGGTCTGGACAATATAACGCTCCATCAAAGGCAGGTGGAACAAGTAATTAGCTGCTTCTCTCCAACTTATACACCCCTCTGTGGCAGCTCCACGAAGAAGATTCAGTGGCATGGCTGTCAGGGCAGTCACTTCCAGGTAGTTACTGTGAAGAATATCCCTGCAAATGAGGATCAATGTCCAACACCACTTTGGAATAGTAATTTCTTAATTCTTATTCAAATCCGGCAGAGAAGATAATATAACTTGATCTGAATTGGCCATGTGATCCTGACGGCGTCCTGCTAATGGGCCGTTTACTTAATTTATGTAATTTTAAAAAATTAAATAGTCATATTTTAAATCCCCACTGCAGTCCTTTAGATTGAAAGTACACGTTTAACAGTTAGAGTGTCTTTATAAATCAGTGTTACCAAACTTCTTGCCATGTTGACTATGCTCTCCTCAAGTTTTACCTTTTCTTGACTCTCCTTTTGGCTGTGAGGGAATATTCCAGAATCCCATGAGCAAGTCACTTAATGCTCTGCTGGAGGAAACAAGGTTTATCAATTTGGCTTTAGACCGACTGAAACATAAACCTGTTTCTTTATGAATATATAGTAAGAACCCAGCATTCTGGGTTGCAGATATATTTGCACAGAGACTAACATGGCAGAACAAATGTCAAGTTCAGAAGCAAAAGAACTAATGCCTGGTAAGGAAATTCACTCTTTGTCACACACACACGACTCCAGAAAAATAAATTTCAATTCATGAACAATTTGAGAGCCTACTATGTCCAAGGCATTGTGCCAGGTACTGGGACCTTTATTTTTCTTTTAAAATCAATTTCTTGACTTTGGTCTAAGTAAGTAGAACCTTCCTCTGACTCCTCTTGGGTTGAAACTTGGGGACAACCATACCAGCAAAAGATGAGCTTCCCACAAGCATGAGAAACTTCTCATTAGCTCTTAAAAACTTTGTTTTGAGGGTTCTTCAGTGTCTGGAGCTGTCTTCTCAGTATTTTCTAGTCTGGGAAACAGCCACCCCTCTTGAGGACCTTTGTCAAAGACTAGAATGGAGAAACAGACATTATGTCTCACTTAGAACATGTCCGAAGGCACATTCTCTGCCTTCTATTTTGGGCTCTGATCTAATTGTAATCAGGTTTACAATTGCTTTATTGTGGTTTCTAAAGAATTTCCTTATAAATTAACTAAGCCTTTGGTGATAGCCACATGGTACGGCAGCAATTAAAGAGGCTGGCCACATTCCACAGATTTTATACCATGTTCTTTTTGGTTTTGTTTTCTGTTTTTTGTTTTTGAGATGAAATGGAACAAGATGAAGTTAAATGACTCAATTGTTATCTTATTAAAGATTCTTTGTCAAAATGCTATTTCCCAGGTTTGTGTCAGTCTTTGATTCATTTAAATATATACACATATATGCACATACATACAACTACATGTGTGTATTTATTTAATATATTCACCTATCCATACATAAAATATGTAATATATACTATCTATAGACTATAAAAACATATATCGTGTTTATATATATTAACTATACAGATAGATAAGGATGTGTACATGTTATGTGTACAGCAAATTGAGACAAGAATTCCATTCCTCAGATTTGTTCCAGAGGTTGTCTGGAGAGAGGAAAGATGGGGTAAGGGATGTTTAGGGGTAGGCAGAGTCTGTGGAAACACTAACCTGGGGCTCCAATTTACATAATCTATAAATTAGGGTTCCAAGTTGGATTTACTGTGGCAAAAGGCTCCTACTCCCTCATACATTTTTCAATCTGATTTTTCACTGCTCCCCATCTAGGAAGGCTTCCACACAGCCCTCCTCTGTTCTCTCTGTCTCCTTCCACCTATTTAATTACTATTCATTCTTTAAGGCCAAATGCAGGCCCCACTCCTACATAAAACCCTTCCTAGAAACTCTAGCCTATACCATCTTCCTCCCTTTCCTGAATTCCTTTCCTTATATGTGACATTTTAATTAACATTATTGGTTTCTGAAGGTATTCTGCATGTTTTCTAATTCACTTTTATTTTCAAATTTTCCAACTAAGCCTAGTATGGTTAATTTCTGAGTATGAATGTCCCTCACATTTGAGCAACTGGTTGAACCCCACTGGGATCCGTTTCCCTACCCTCAGTCCAGCCCATGGGAGCTTGACTCACTTCCTTTTCCAATTTCACTTCAGACAATACACTGTCCTTTTTCTAGGAGATCGCCGAAAGCTGCCCCTCCTACACCTCCCTGGACAGAGCTATGACAACTTCTTCTAATCTGTTGCTCACATGACTGGTTAACCTAAGAATACTGTTGTGGTCAAGGCAGGAGATATTCATATAAACCAACAGCTACAATCCAATATTTTAAATGCAGTGGAAGATGTATTCAGAGGGGAAGCATAATCTCATAACAAAATTTATAAGAAATGAAAGACAAGCCATGTTTGGGTAAGAAGAAAATGTAATAATGAATTGGCAGCACCAACATCATAACCCATGAGTGTGCTAGGCCTTTAAAAGCTTCCTCATCCTCCTATAAACCCATATTCCCTCAAGAATCCATTTAATAGCTAACAGCCATTATTAAGCTTTTAAATACATATATATATTTTTTTCTTTTCTATTTTCTTAATTACTAGGCTGCCAGGATTTATAAGTATAATAAAAACTTCCATTCTTTGGGAAGTTATCCACACCTTTTTAAGAAGGTATCATTTTCTCTATTTTTCAGATTAGAAAACTGTGGTTTCAAGTAGCAATATAACTTGTCCGTGGTCGTTGAGTTGGCAAAGTAAAGACTCAAAGATGGTTCTGGCTGACACCAGAGCCCAGGTCTTCCCATGGGGCCGTCTGCCCAGCTCAACTCAATGTTTCATATGTACAGTATGTTAACTATGTAAGTTAAATAAGCTTTCATGAGATAGTCCAGTTACCATAGACTACATTCTTACTGTGGGCATATACCTTTCAAGTTTCAAGGAACTGATTTTAAACTTGAACTGTCAGAAAACAATCACATTTAATTCCGAGTCTTCCTATATTAGTACATGTCTGACACAGACCAAGAAAAATGGGAATATTTACCCCTGGTCCTTTAATAGGTTGTCAATTTGATATAAAGATGATGTTGCACGTACTTCCTGGCATGTACATGAAGCTGTTTCAATAAAAAAATGACAATGCTTTTTGTATTTTTTAAGAATATATATACCATGGCTCTGTTTTATAAAACCTAGCATTTTTCTATCTATGAACATAACTGACCTATTCATAAGAATTTTTCCATTTTCTGCCACAAACAGAAACACCTATCCCCTTCCTTTGAATGACTACCTTTTCCTCTCTGAATACACTACAAAATACTCATCCTCATGGAATTATATTAAAAGATATACCTTAACACATTCATATCTCTCCACAGACCTTTCTTTTAAAAAGAATAGGAAACATTCCTTCAAAGCATAAGAAGAAACATTTTTTTCCACTTAGAAGTGTTAGCTTTCAGTCTCTTGCTGAAAAAAGAAAAGATATCTTAGATGCAGTGAGGTTCTATTCACTCTGAGTATTCATTATTATGGTGGCTTTGCTGCCTGATTGGTTAAAGAAGACAACATAATTTGTAATTGATTTTTTTTTTTTTACCACTAAACAACTAATTTTGTCTTCCAAAAAAAGTTCTAGGGTTTATTAACTGTGCAATCACAATTTACTGAGGTCCTTTCATCAAATTAGGCCTGCAACAATGCAATTTTTCCCTTATTTTACTTTGGTTTCAAGAAGGGCTTTCCACTATGGCTCTTATTAAGACAGACACTCTCCCCTAATTTAGGTGTTTTTGTCATGGCAACAGTCCGTTATATTACAATGCGGAATTTTTTAAAGCCAATTCTGGGCTTCCCTTCCCTTATTTCCTTTTTCCTACATCATCATAAAATTTATCTCCAAATTGTAGCAACCACTGGCTCTCCAAAGGAATATGCTCTGCTGTTCTTTAGAAAAAGGAATTTCAATCTAGGGGTAAATCACTAAATATCTTTGGATAGTTGTTTGTTTATTTTGTTTGTTCATTCATTTCACACTTAGCTCTATCATAATGAGCTTAAATTAAATGACGGTAGTAGTAAAATCTTTTTAAGTGCTTTTCTCCAGCAAGCCCAGCAAGATAAATTTCCTGTATAGTTCTCCATTTTACTTAAAAGAGCATGGGATTCGTGCAATCTCTCATCAATACTTATTTAAAAACTTGCTTCTACAGAATCCAAAAAAAATGTTCTTTATCCAGTTCTTAGCACCCAACTTAACTCTTGTCCCTCAAAGGAACAGCCAATATCCCAAACACCAAATGTGTGTATGAATGGAAATCCAGAAATAGAGTCCTGGAGATCAATAGATGTGACTGAGAAAGCGTTTCCATTCTCAGGGGGTAGAGCTCACTGTGTTTATAAGTGGATCAGAGATATGATCCCCTGCCACTGTGAATGGAATGGAAACTGGATGCCATCAGACAGAGGAGCAAGTACTAATGTGGTGAGGTAATGCAGCAAAGAATAGAAGAGTCAAGGAATGAAACGCTGCCCTGAGGAATCTTAAAATAAGCTCTTACTTGCATCTCAAGCCTCAGAAGAATGAAAAAAGCCAAAAAAAAATTTTTTTTTTAAATAAAAAACCCAAACAAACAGAAAACCAGAGTTTAAAACCCTTGGAATTGAGGAAGAGAGTGAACTGTTGCTTCCTTTATCAACTGCAGATACACCCTGAGTAGTTACAGAGTTATCTTAGTATGTCTTCCTAGGAATAAAATAAGTGAAAGATTGCTGACATCTTTCTAGTTTTGTGGGCGGGGAGTCAAAATGCTGACTCCACACTGAGAGCTATCCAGCAGAGGTGGCCCTGACTGGACATTTTTAAGAAGATTGCTGTAACACAAATTTCAAGCCAAGATGTCTGGGAAATGGTCAACGTAGAAGATTTTTGCACATGCTAGGCACACTGCAGCAGCCTTTTTTGCAGAGAGCAATTCAGCAGTCTGTCAATCAAAGGTCCTGCAGCTGACAGACATTGGACAGCCACTTCTGACCTTGCTGGGCCACAAGGACAAAAGAGGAGGAGAAAGTGGCTGAGAGCAGAAATTCTTCCAATGAAATAAAATGAAATACAATGATTTCTGAAAGGAATTTCTCCACTCTTGCTTTCTTTGCAAATGCATTGTGCATCATCCTTTGATTTCATGTAAACCTCCAAAAGGCAAAGGAGGTACGACTATGAAAGAAAAGGGCACTCTAGGGGCTTGTCATTCTAGAAGGTTCCACAGAAGGAAAAATGCACAGTTTTGTTGCTCGTTTTTGCTTTTTTTCCCAACAGTATTTTTCATTGGCTAGGACACTCACAAATCCATTGACCTTTGCTTTCCTGATAAATCAATAAATCAATTCTCAATAAATCAAGAATCAATTTTAGGTGAATTTATGTGAGGTAATTTAAATCTAATAGCTATTTCATTGTGTAAAGGAAGCGGAGGAATGAGATGAAAAGGCTCTTTTTCATTTACTTTAGACTAGGGTAGAAAATGTTAGATGAAATCTAATATGGAGATAATACAACACAGAATTAACAAAGTCAACTTTATCTCTATATTTAATGCTTATAATAAAGTGAGTTTGCTTGCCTGAGGACTTGTTGATTTGAGGACTTTTATAAAAGCCAGCATCATCTTTCCCATGTGAATTTTTGTAGATGAATAGATCCAAAACCTTTTATCTAAATCCAACTATGAGCTATGAGTTGGGGATCCAAAAATGAATAAAACACAATCTTGCCTTATTCTTCAGGAGTTCATAGTCTAGAGGGGAAGTCATGCACATAATTGGACAATTATGATATAATGTGGAAAGTACAATAGAAAAGGTACACACTGAGGAAAGGCCCCCAACAATCTGAGAGCATGATGAGCAGAGTCAGAAAATCTGGAGGAGGAAGGAAGGATTCAATAATACTTGGAAATATAATTTCCATTGTTTGTAGACAATACACAAGTCTTAATAAGTCTCTATATACACACCTTTAGCATGTATTAAAAGGACAGACCTACAATTCACATAGCCTTTCTGCTCTCATAGGTTCACAAGATTTTGGATTTACATCTATGAATAAACTGTGGCCCCATGTCGGGGTCATCCTAATGAGATATCATGGCAATGCTGAAGTCTGAAATCACTCCTAAGCTGGAACTGTGAAATATCCTAACTCATCCAGTTGGGACATTATATAAAAGGCCTTGGGCATATTGATGTCATAGGATCCTAAAACAAAATGTCACTCTTTACCAGGTTGTCTATAATTATATTCAGAAGATAAATAGAACATATAATCAATTACAGTATTGTGTGAAATCTTGAAGAAAGCATTTTGATGCAGATGACCTCTTCCTGCCTTCTTCCACTCATCCAGCTCCATTTTGACCAAGCTCTGCAAATACACCAAATCCAATGTATATTCATACATACAAACTAAAAGGTAAAAATATATGTGTGTATATATATATCCCATCTATTGAGATGCTTCTAGGTACTTTTTATCATGTCTGTGATGCACATATTTAAAGTATATCCAAGTCCCTATCCTTGCTTAAACTCACAACATTAAAAATTTGAATTACGTTTCCTTATCATTGCTCCTCTTGGGATGGAAATAACAAAATGAGGACTCTATAGTGACATTTTACTGAGCAATCGCAATGTACAGAAGAGTATTCTCATCCAAATATATCCCTTCACTGTCCCTACTTCTGAACACATGGATGCATCAATCTGAGAAAGTTGGCTAGTGATATAACAACTCAACCTCTGGTAGTCTCGCTTTGACAAAATAAGCATGACCCTATTTTTACAAATGTATACACACACAGACACACACACACTATGGTATGTGTATCTTTTCTATAGCACTTCTTCTTTTCCATGTCTGTATGCCCAAGTATGCAAAATAGTTCATTTGCTTGCCCCCCCCCCCAACTTAGAGTAATAATTCTAGGAAAGAAGAAATAATAGAGAATGATTGCACAATCTTATCTGGGCAAAAAGCTAACATATGGGTATCAAGGCCAAAAACATGGATTTCAAGATAAAACATATGGATGCCCATATGGAAAAAAAAAAAGGTTTCCTGGCCAGAAACTCTGCTGTTGCATTTTTCTGCCTATATGTATGGTACAGTTTTCCCCTTTCACTGAACAACACTGTCTGCTGAACAACGTTGTCTGCCGACAGATTATAATGTTATAAATTCACATGCAAATTTCACAAAATGCTCCACTGTTATCATCTTTATTAGAAATTATTCTCTTAATCCTTTTCATCACTCAATAGTTGAACAAGTAATGGGTTTTTAGTAAAACGGAGAGGCTTATTATAATCAACCCTGTTGCTGAATCTCTGCTTGATGCTTGACTAATGAAATTTATTTTTCTCTAGAACCTCAGTAAGAAAATCCTCTCCTTCACACACGTGTGCTCTCTCACACACACACACACACACACACTTATACAGAACATACGTAATAGGTGTCCACTTATGTTCCTGGAGAACAAGCCTGCCTCCCCCTTGAGTAGACGTCCCAAGATTGGCAATGGCCACTTGCATGTACCTCACCAGGTTATATTCTGAAGAGAACACACATCATAGAGAAAGTGAATGTGGGTCAATTTATAGATGAGTTCTCAATAAAGTTTTCATCTTAGTCTCTTAGTTTTTGTTTATAGAACCCCTGCTTTTCTTTAGAGGACATAGGAAAAAGCAGTATCAAGAAAAAACAGGAGACTTCGGAGAAAAGCAAATGTGTTTTTAGTGATGTGTCTACTTATCAAAGTCAGTGGATTCGTTGTGCGCAGATTTTTAAATTGGAAGTCATCATATAGTTTTTTACTGAAGAACTTTGGGTGTGCCTCTTCCGACATTCAGATAACCAGGATATAATTTTAAACTATTGCCTTATCAATATGATACTTCAGGGGCAACTATGATATCACATGTGTTAACCAAGGAGACCCTCTCATTCAAGGTCTGTTTATTTCAGTTTACAAAGCAGAAGGGGTATACTTTCTGATTTTCAGTCCCTGGAGCCTTAGATTTCCAGTAAGAGCATTGTTTTCCACCCTAAAGTTTCCCTCAGGGGTTTGTAAAACATGTATACCTTGCCTCCACCAGGGAAAGTAAACTAGGAGCTATTTAACAGAAATAATATCATAGCAAATTTAGTTGTGGTATTTAAAGGTATGAGGGAATAGTTCAGTTCCTTTTATCCTCTTTAAGGAAGCTAAGGTGGATGTTAGGGATTCACAGGTCAAAGAAAGTCCTGAGGTGATGCAAGCTCAGTCTGTTGGATTCCTCCTGAACCAATTTATACTGGTGGTATAGAAAATAAGGAGAAATTAAATTCAGTGAAAGGGCAAAGCCGTGGCAAGCTGATCTACAGCAACCAATGCAGCACTGTCCTAACATACTTTAAGAGCTCTCAGCTATTACAGCAATTACAGCCAGCACATCTGAATTATTAAATTGCCCTCTGTACCACCCGCCCTGCTTGGTACCTCCAGAATCAAAGCCCTACTCCTTCCCCACACTCGTGTCATTCCTATTATATGATGGTCTTACAGTTTAAACTTACCTCGTTTTAAGGTGACTTTTTTTCTAGTTGTTACAGTTGTTAGTAACTAACCACATTCAGTTTCAGACCATAAGAATAAAGTCCAAGTTCCTTAGTTAGTCATTTAAGCCTATTCACAGTCTGGTTCTAACCTACCCTTCAAACGTATTTTCTATGGATTCTCTTGACATGCACCATAATCAATAAACGGTTTGCTATTTCCTATATACACAAATGCATATCCTGTTTCCAGCCCTTTGTTCATGCAGTTTCTGTTCCACAGAATGCTCCCCCACTTATTTTCTTTCCTTAAAGAGCATTTATTGAGAAAACAATTCACCAGGCATATCAAAGATAATGGAAATTGATTGTGAGCAAGCAGACACAGTTCCTGAGTTCAGGGAGCTTACAATCTACCCAAAGCTAAGCCATCCTTTGAGAGTCAGCAAAAATTCTTGATGCTTCAGCAAATAGTAATTACCCCAATTCTATATCAGATCAGTCTAAAATTCCACTCCTAACAGAGTGCCAGGGCCCCACCAGGCACACAGGAAATTCATACTGAATTTTCAAAATGAACTTTTGAGTTAAATCACGAAATAATGATATTGTTATTAAAGAAATAGGTAGCTCCTTCATTGATTCAGTTGAGTGCATCTGTTTTTCCAGGCACAGGGTTTGACAAGTGGTAAGTCACTAGTATTTTTGTATAATTATAAACATGAATAGGACACAGTTCCTTCCCTGAAGGATCTTAAGATCTGATAAAGATGATAAGATGTAAAAAAATGTGGGCAAGAAATACTAACTAGAATGCCTATCATAAAAATGATGATGACAAGAAAAGTGAGTATGCTACAAAGCAGAAGAAATGTAAAGGTCTATCTAATGATTGCTCCTAAAAAGTGGATTTGAAGGAAGGCTGCTTTATGATTAACTTGGGAATATCGTGCACCAAACTGCAAGAATGCAAACTAATTTGAAATTATTTTCTAAATGCAATGTAATGTTTGATTCAATTAAAAGAGACACTATGGTTTGGAATTGAGTCAAGACAACATATTATTCAACAATTCTGGAAAGGCTCTTCCAAAATGCATGTTGGCTTGAATTTATGGAAATGTTGACCTCCTGACCTGGAACAGAAGCAAGTGATTCTCATTATGTTTTTACTGTGGATTTTTCCCATCTCTAATCCTAGGCTTCCAAATTGAGTATTCTGCTCCAATTATAACCTATATTCTACCTGACTGTGGATCATCATGCAACAGCTATAACTATGGGTCAGATCAGGAAGCTATGACCTGGCAGTGAATTTCATTTCACAGACTCAGGAACCAAAGGGTTCACATTCTTAAAAAAAAAAAAAAAAAAAAAAGACGTCTTAAACCCAATGCTCAATTTCTCTTTTAAAGATCTTTGATCATAACTCCCTAGGTCAGGTAATTTGTCCGGTAAATATTCTGAAAGAGCTTTAAAAAATGAGACAAATGTACAATGAACCAAGCCAGCCAGTGTTTATGGTAGCTTGAATGAATCATCTATGTTTACACAGCCACTCAATCAAATGCTGAGGTAGAGTAGCTATGTATATTTCTCTAGGTTGCATCTAATCTCTTTATTAAGTTTACTGTCTTTATGGAGAAACTAGCAGACTCCAATGTAAAGGTTATCCCCCTTTCCTCCTAGCTTAAAATCTAATTTTAGGAAGAAGAAAAGAGGAGGGCGCTGCGGCTTGGGGAAGGAGGCAGTGGCAGAGGGGGGGAGAAGAGAGTGATTACTTGCCAACCAGCACATGTTCGCCACAGAGCACGGTCAAGTGGTCAGGAGCAGTACTGATGTTAATTAGCAATGAAATGAGAAATGAACCAGCATTAGCCCTGAGACTAATCAATGGGAAAATCACTCCAAGCAGGAGCTTAATGAAGTAGTATACAGCTGTTTATTTTTAGTTCATTTTATCCTGACCTAAAAAAAGCAAAACAAAACAAAAACAAAAAAAATACAAAATCACATTAATTAAAAAAAAAAGACATACAAATATATTTCTTTTCAAAGATGGGGCACAGTTCCAATTTATGTATTTATATTTTAACTCCTTATACTTATTTCTTTCAATTAATGAGATAAACCATAAAACTAGATGTGTATAAATACCTGTAACATACTGGAAATATGTTTATTCTTTTTTTAATCTTCTTTAGATAAATGGTCACACTTATGTGGATTTACAGAAGAATATCTCTTTTTCTTGAGATGTACACGTGCTTGAATTTTTTATAAGTGAACTATGAAAGAAATGCTGTAAGACCGTTCTCTCAATTTCTTTTAAGTGTGAAGGAAATTACTTGGATAATATTTTTGCTTGTTTCTCACTTTTATAAAGATGACTGTCGTCTAAGAGCAAAACCATAAAGTCTATTAATTAAGACCTACTGATCTCTGGGGTTTTTTGCTAGAAGACACCTCATGACACATATGGAGATGAAAAAAAACCTGGAGACCAATGGGAGGGGAATCTTTGTCATTTTATCAAGATGGTGAGAAAAGAGGGCATTCATTTTAGAGAGTAAATCCCTCTTTGAGAATTTCTTCCTCTAATTGGAAGAAAAAATTTTCCTCTGAAGGATCCAAATGTTCTCATACCTTAGCAGGTTCCAAATAAGCTAAAGGGACTTCTCAAATGAACAAATGTCATTCAAGACTCTGGAGACAAGCTTATAGTCAACTTTTCTTCCTAACGACTGAGACACTTACTATTGCCAGACAGACTTGAATTAAAATGTAACTTGGAGATGGGTGAGAAAGAAAGGGGAAAAAAAGGGAACCAAAATGAGTGGCTCTCGCATCCCTTTCTTCTCTTTTTCTTTTTCTATTTAATAATTTGACAAGTTGCAGTTTCACCCCACCATACAGCAAAATGGTACTTTCGGATTACAGCCAAGTAGAAATCAAACCTTAAATATAAAGAACATGAACATTAGGCTTCTGTGCTTTTTCTTTAACAACGGACTAAATCCTAAGTAAAATATGAAGCTTCTCCTCCCCATTTTTCCACCAAGTCCAAGTGT
The DNA here is from genome assembly GCA_029593785.1 of Cabassous unicinctus. NCBI lineage: Eukaryota > Metazoa > Chordata > Mammalia > Cingulata > Chlamyphoridae > Cabassous > Cabassous unicinctus. The sequence continues at coordinate 38,315 of JAQZBX010005873.1, forward strand.
AAACACTGACTTTGTAGTCTCCAAGGGGTAAGAGCATAAAAATGAATTTTTTTTACATCATAACAAGGTCAATGAAATACACATACATTCTCTTTTCCAAGAAAGTCAATGCAAACCTTTCACCTATACTTGAAAAATCAAACTAAAATTTTAACAGCTCAATGCTTCTGGCTATTGCTATTAATTGGGAAGAAAGAGTAAGCAGCTCATGCCAAAGGAAGCATCTTCTGATACTTGGTCTGTGCATCACAATTCAGGGCAATTGCACATGCACATTTGCAAGCATATTTCCTATAGAATGAAGTATTTTGAAAAAACAAAAGGCAAAAAACAAACCCACTGTTAAATACAAACCTGGGAAAAAGCACTCTAGTAATCCCCTTTATAGGTTGATTTGATAGCTCAAGGAAATCAAAACAAAGCACCAATCACTGGAACACCAACAGCTGGTTGGGAAATTGCCACAGATTGTTAGGGGGAGCTGCAAACTAGAGATAGGCAATGAAAAGGTTAGAAATGATAGTTAAAAAAAGACAAATTACTCCAAAGACCATATTCTTTAAATCGCTGAAGCAAAACATGTTTATTCGATTTGTTTGTATGCCTATTACAAAAATGCTACTTTGGGATTCTAGGAACCCAGTCTGTCAATTTTTCAGTTTCTGCACTTTCATGGTTGCTTAGAGCTGTTTAATGCAAATACACTTCCAATAAGAGATTTCATGCCCCTAAATTACACCCAGTTAAAAGCGAATGAAAATGTAAGGTAAATAACTATAATCAGCCATATTATCTTTCTCTTGGCACCTCTCACTTTACAGGCATATTTAAAGACATCTCTGGGGTCCTATCCTTTTTAACAAGCAGCAGCGTATTTCCTGGAATATTACTTAAGATGCTGTGCAGTGAACATTACACAGGTTAAAATGTTACCTAGAGACCTAGAAAGAATTGCATCTGTTGCAGAGCCTTTTTTTTTTTTTTTGCCACATTTTGGAATGTCTGAGAAGATAAAAGCATATTTGCAGTGGAGGGGATGAAAAGAGATGAGAAGAGTTTAAGTTTGTCTTTCATGTTTAAGTTCATTGATCAGCCATTGTGAAGAAAATAGAAGTGTAAAAAAGTAACTCTGGGAAAAAAATGAATGAAGGGGAAAGGAAATGTAGAAATGAGAAAGACCCACAAGACGTGTCATACAAAAAAGTGTTTATGAGTAAAACCACTTAGTTCCTCTTGGGGAAGGGGACTTGATATAGCACTAACCATTTTTGCCTTAAATTATCTTTCTTTGTGGCAGTGGTTCTCAAACATTAACTTAGGTCACCTTGTGAAGTATTAAAAGGCAGAGCCCTGGACTACTCTGAGATTGGGATTAAATAGATCAAGGGTAGAGCACAGGAATCTGCATTTTTAACTAGTGCTGAATGTTTTGAGAAAATGGCCCTACCGTGTTAAGCACACACATACTTTAAAAAATGACAAATGCCACTTCAAACAGACTTTCAATCCATTTATATAGGCTTTCCCTGAAAAGTACACAATTATGATATATAATCAAGGCTTCAGGAGTCTGATTAGCAAAGGAACAAAGGAGAGCTGGGGAACAGAAGAAAGAAGAATCAATAAATGGTTCAAATATGTGAAATAACATGGTTCATCAAAAATATCAGATGGTGTCATCCTGGGGTTCAATTGCCTCGGTTCAATTTTAGGAAAACTGGTAATCATTTCCTTTGGTGGAGGGCACAATTTCTGAAGAACCGAGTCATTTTTAAAAAGTGAGCTAGCACCCATCTATTTTCAGAGCAGACACCAGCTCCATATTGCTTTGCCCAGATGGGCAGCATGGCAGATGGGGAGAGGGAGCTGGGTCCTGGGGCAATCCTATTCCCTCACTGGTGGTGAATCTTGGGCAGGGCCTAGTTCATTTCCTGGCATACACAGAGCATTTGTCACCTGCACAATGGACATACATCCAAGGCAGAAGTGGAACATCTTCACAAACCACGAGAGCAAATAAAGATAATAAAGATAATAAAGGAACGCCCTTAGCAAAGGGCCTGGAATGTGAGAAATGCAAGAAAGGAAAAAAAAATCAGAGAAACCAAATAAGGGCACTGGACTTAAAATTTCTTAAAATCAGAGAAACCAAATAAGGGCACTGGACTTAAAATTTCAGTTTGGGGCCTCAATTTCCCTATTCAGTTTATGAGATTTACCATTCATTTTAAGTTACTCAAGAAATCATTAGATTTGGCAGTGGAAGGTGGGGCACATTTCATAAAATTTTACAAATTAAGCCAATTATTACTATAGGAAGTTGGTATATCATATTACCGCATAGACCAACAGAGAGTCAGGCTCTGAAATTGTGCTTGAATTTTAATGGCTATTTAGAATTTAGAATGACTTTTCCACAGAATCCAATTCGTAAGTGGAGCTTATGTTTCTGGGCCACTGCCCCAAAGCCTATTTATGCATAAGTAAGTTCCCGTGCTTTGTGGGAGAACATGTCCATGGAGCACTAGAATGTAGGTTCCACTACTGCTGTTGAAGGTGAAAAGCAAGTCTCCTTAACCAGGCAATGGGAAAAGCCACCCTCAGCTTAGCCTCCTCAACGCAATGCACCCATTACAGTGCCAGGGGGTGGAACAGTTCAGCCTTCTCTCTGGCCAGATCCTATATCACAGGTAAGGCTATTTCTCAAAGAAAGTAGGAGGTGAAATCAGATTGGTTAGCTGTACACATGGTCATTTCCTTTTAAAAAAAAAAATTTTTTTTGGTGACACTTTTAGGAGATGAATGGTTAAGAAACTTTATAGATTTGGGTAAGAAAGTGCCAAAGACTCAAATTATGTTCTGGATTTTGTTGCCCTATTACTGCTTAACCACTTTCATTAATAGTATTTGCTGAGATATCTGGAATGTAGGCTTTTTTCCTTCTTTTTTTTTTAAAGAGTTATTTTAATGATTTCTCCCCACCCCTTCATTGTTTGCATTTGCTGTGTCTGTTTGGTATGTGCTGGTCTTTTTTTAGGAGGCACCAGGAACCGAACCCCAGACCTCCCATGTGGTAGGCGGGAGCTCAATCTCTTGAGCTACATCCGCTTCCCTGGAATTTATTCTTAAATAAATATTCTCATCACTGCTACATTTTATAGACAATGTCTACAATGTTTACAAAGAAATGGGTTCATGCTGTTATTTCTACTCCTCTAGTCACTAATTTTTCCCTTGAAAACAAAGGTTTCAAAGCAGGCTCAAAGGCAGTGGGTAATATTAATGTGGGAGGGTGTGGCAGGGGGAGATGGTGAGGAATATGGTGATTCTCTATATTTTTGATGCAACATTTATGTAATCTAAAGATCTTTAAAAATTTAAAAAAATATATTAAACATAAGAAAAGGGAGTGGGTATCTGCTCAAAGCTACTGAAGAGGAGGGAAAGAGATGCTTTGCAATTCAGGGAGACCATTTTGGCACTGCCACTGGAACCAGAGCAGTGATGTCTTCCGACTTTCTTCTCTGACTTATGTGATGAGGACCTGAAGGGAGCTACCAGGCAGGATGAAAGTCTTAGGGACTCTGCAGAAGGTTTTTTCAATGTACTTTTCTCCCCAACCGCACCTGCAACAATGTGTTACAGATCACACAGCACACACAGATGCTGTCAGAGATCCTCAGATGATGCTAACACTGATATGCTTATGGAGGAAGACAGAGAAAGCTTAGCTATAGCTCAAAGGGTTGATGGCAAAACTATCAGAAGCCAATCAGCCCCTCCGGAAGGTGGGCCTGGCAGGTGCTGGTAGCCACAGTAGTCCCAAAGGTAACTGAATTACCTCACCACATCTCTGAATGCAGCTTCATAACCCACAGCTTCATCAGCTGAGTTACGGCTTATCCCTTGGGTGCGTGTATGAGACTCACTCATTGCAGTAAACTGGAAGAGTGTTCTCCCTCCATCCCTTTGCTTTTGCAAATTCAACAATTTTGTCCTCTCTATATGATATCATAAAGCTTCTTAACATATCAAAAGTTGCTTGTTTGCCTTCAGAATCAGAAGCTTTTCTAACATCCTTATAGAAGATTTAAATAATAAGGCATAGACTACCCTGTAAATAAGCATTTGCCACACTTAATACAGACCTCAGGGGTCAAGAGATATTGGAGGAGTTGAAGAACATGAACTAAGTTATCCCTAATAACATGCCAGTGATTCCAGGCTGACTCACAAACCTGGAATTCCTAGATTTTTTTTTTTTTTTTGCCAAAGACTAATAATATAATATGCTTACTGTTTCTCCAGAAGTGTGGGGGAAGATATCGCCCACTCAAGTTGATGTTCATATTGCTAACATTAGAAACCTCCCAATATAAAGCAGGGATGGGAACAAAGCTCCCAGAAGCAGTCATAGAGTCAGGCATAATTTATCTGGTGTGTAGTTGTGTGTGTGAATGTGTGTGTATGTGTCTGTATGTGTAGTGTGTGGTCTGAAACAGTTCAGTCTGGTTTTGGGGGAAAGACTTTTAACCTATTGTATAAATTTCATCCTAAGCTATGCACCATATGATCTCAAACCTTTATATGAAGAGTTAGCCTTGTGTTTTATCTCTTGGACCCAAATCATAAGGACCTTGACACTTAAAGGAGTGGACCAAAGGTAGATTATGTAATAAAATTTTAAACCACAGCAGCTTGATCCCCTTTAGTTACAATAAGGGCGCACAGGTAATCATAATACAGTTACTATACTGTATCTTTAAATTGCAAAGTGTACACTAGAGAGAACTCCAGGACGTGTAACCACATCCAGTTCTCGTGAATGTCAGATAATGACTATGAAGAGAAATAGGAGAAGTTAAAAGGGCACTAAGGGTGTCACACTGCCAAGTGAAATAAGCTTCTAGAATCTTCATGCAGGAAGCCCAAATTTTTTACTCACTAGCCCCCAAGTTGTCAAGCTGAAGGAAACTAAGACTAGACCATGAAAAGTGATCATAGATCCACTGATACTGCGGTTTGCTTCTTAATTCTAGGATTGTGTAGCTGTGATAGGAAAACACTGGAATTGGAAGAGCATGGGGAGGTGGGCTGGGAGAGCCAAAACATGCATCTACTTTTCTGTGCTCAGGGGGGGCGTACAGAATCATAGACTCAGAAGCTAAGAAGACTCTTGGGAATTTATGTGGTCATCCAAGCAAAACAATATTCAAATTCTCCACAGAAAATTATGAATCCCCTTTCTCCACTTCCCGACATAAAGGGTACTATATCTGGTTCCAAGCATTTTCTCGATATGTAACTCGTTATACCTCCTCTTGCTAAAATTTAAATGTCTTCTCTTTAGCAGAGTAACTTTGTTGTCAAAAAAAAACCCGTGACAAGGAGCATACCAATACTTCCTTTTATACTTGAAGTCCAACAGCACAACCCTCACAAAGCTTATTTCCCAACTGCTATTTCCTAAGCTTCTAGTTTCTGAAACATCTCTACATCCTCTAGCTTAATTCTGTGCTGTGATCCTGGGTGGGTCTGATCTTGAAAGTAATGGTAATTATTCCTGCCTCCATGAAGAAAGAGAGGGGAAAAGCCACTGAGTCTCTTCTGCCCATGTTCCAGTACATCTCCTCTTGGAATCTCACCCACTGGACCTACTCCTAACACCTTCTGGCACTCAGTTATGAGTTGACGGTGAAGATTCCCACCTCTTCTGAGCTTTCCACCAGGGAAGAAAACATTAGAGCTTTTGAAGTAGTTATGTGGCTCCATATTGAAAGCATTAATAGTCAAAACAATGAGAATTAAGAAATTAAATCTTGCTACCTTGTGGAACCTATGAATATATTACATGACTACATGGGTAGCGTTGGATCTGCCAGACTTTTGAGTGATGGTCCTCTACTACTGACACATTCAGCCTGCCATCCATATTGACCACCGGCCAGGGATTATTTCACCTATGTGTCACCATATGCGTGTGTTTCTTTGTGTGTGTGCATATACGTGTTTCTGTGAGCTTTGTAAAACTTGCCTTATACACTATCTTAGTCTAGTGTGAGTCCAAGGCCCACGTCATCAATATACCTTCCCAAAGCAATGCAAAGCTGCACCGTGGTAAATTCCCGTCACAGGAAAGGTCTACAAGAGACATTATCCAGAATGCGATTCTTCTTGGAATGCTTTTTGGAAAGGCCACCACTTATCTAGCACCAGAGGCAAAAGAGATGTGTGGATGATTGTATTTGCATATATGTGCATGGTTGTGAGTGTGTGTAGAGGGGCCCTATGGAGTAAAGAATACGAAGAACTAGATTATAGGTTTGAAGCGATATGCGAGGATCTGATTCCCCAGCTGTAGAGACTGGAGGTGAGAAAGTGAGTCACAGAAGGAACAGCAGGCAGCAGAACCCTGCACAGCTGGTCCCTGCTGGCCTAGATGCTCAGGGGAGAGATTGAGACTCATTTGGAGAAAGACCCAGAGATGCGTTAGAGAAAAATCCACTGGGGAAAGTAAGAAATGCATTAGGGAATTGAGGATGAGGACAACGGATGCCTTGGTTAAATTAAATGCCACTTAACGTGCCATCAATGCCAACCATCCTCCCCAGCTAAGACTGCATGCTACTAGGTACTAATCATTATATTATTAGGACAAGAACTAACTTTACACAGGATCCATTGATGTTTTTACTCTGATACTTGAGCATTTGCTTCAAGGAGGGTGGCACAAAGCCCAGAGCCAAGAAAAAGAGGCAGTGGACCTGGTGCAAAGGGTTTGTGTTCCAAACCTCCTCTTGGAGCAAGCTACTGCATCTTTGTATAGTTCCGTTTTCCCATCTGTAAAACAAGGATAGTAATAAACCTACCTTGCAGGATTGTTGTGAGTACTAAAAATGCTTCCAGTAAAGTACCTAGCAGTAGGCGGGAGTGACTTATGAAAACTTAAGAAAGGGCTACAATTTATAGTATTTACTGCAAATGCAATCACCCCCAACTGATACTTAGATTTACTTTCTTAATTCTCTAAATTAAATAAACAACAATCTCTCTCAAGATGACATACTGCAATGTACCTTCCCAAAATAACTCAGGCTACTTTACCTGCAGACTAAGATGGTTCTGCCCGAGACAAGTAGCTTAATCAAACCCTCTGAGTTTATGGGATATTCCAGATAGTCTGGTAAATGTTGCATGAGATTGCTAAAATTAGACAAAGTCATTCAAAAGCATACTTAGTGCCTGTTATAAACAGAAACAGCTTCTTTTCTCCTAGAAATACTAATTTTTCCCCCTTCTTATCTCTTTACTGCTGGGAACTGCTGAGCTTAACAAAGTAAACTTGGCTTTACTTATCCGAGTGAGCTCAGGAAGCCCTAAGAGAAGGAGCAACCCAATCACTGGAGATGTGATGCTCAACAAGAAGCCCAGAAGACCGCTGTACCCCCTGCTTCCCCTCCGCAGCCACTGCACGCCTATTAGGCAGGCCCGGATTTTAGAAACACAAATGGGTCACCCGCATTTTACATGGCCACAAACCCCAGCAATTGCCTGGAAGTTTATGACAAAGCAGGCATTCTGGGGCTTAAAGCAATTTCTGGGCTCTTAGCATTGAGAAGCGATATAAAGAGAATACACGGAACAGCATGCTACCCTCTTCTGAACCGCTCAAGGAAAATCCCTCACCTAAAATGAGATTAGGAGCCCAGTGCAGATAACTGCCTGGGACATCCATTTCAATACCATGCACACAAAATGGCATTTTACTTCATTCAAACCGGAGTAATTTCAGATTTTTTGTGAAAATCCAATAACAGTTCTTCCTATTATGTACAAAAAAAGAATAGCCAAGCAAAATAAAGATGTGAGGATAGCGCAGGAATTGTATTTAAATGAATTTAAGGTTTTCAACATAGTCTATACAAACGGATACCAGTGGCTGTCCACACACAAAATGTCCTACACACTCTTTACTGGGGTCCCCAAGGCTGAATGAGATGGGGTCTCTGCTTACCTCGCAAACCTCAAGTCCAGATACTCCCACATTCACTAGGCTCCAGTTGTGTTAGGTATTTTATTCTATTCCTTGAACCTGCCCAGTTTATCCCCACCTCAAGTTCTTTGTGCTTGCTGATCCATCAGCCAGGAACATTCCGCCCTTGAATCTGCACGAGGTTGGCATCTTCTGGGTATTCAGCTCTCAGCTCAAAGGTCATGCCTACAGATTAAAGCCTTCTCTGAAGTCCAGTCACTCTCCATCACACCCCCATTCTATCTTCTTTATACACTTATCACTGTGTGCAATTCTATACATTCTATGTAGCTCTCTTTAGTCACTTATGTAATAACAGAATACCACCACTAGGTTTTAAGGTCTGTGAGTGGGTGGACCTCATCCGCTCATCACGACTGTAGCCCCAGCAATGACTGAACTTGGTAGGCTCACAACAAACATTTATTTATATAATGAAAATTAATTATCAAATATTTGTTTAATTTGTTAAAGACGTTTCTGAAAGACATCTATTTAGAAACAATTTGAGTAATAAAACATCATACTCTCATTTATTTTATATTTCAGACATTTTGCTAGTTTGAACTGGCCCAGTATATATGCCCCATCATGCCCTTTTATTTATTCACACTGCAAGAGAAAAACTGTCGAGCTCTCGATAAATGTAATAAACTAAAATCAATAGTGTTACTAATAGTTGAATACCCTTAGCATCATTGTTAAGCAGCAAAAATATTCTCCTGAAGAGTCTAAGCTCCAGTCTAAGGTGAAGAGAGAGGCCAGATTGTGACACAGACCCACCCAATCCATAGAATCCTCCAGCGTCCATGGTCTCTTTGGGTTTTTGTTCATTACATGGAGGGTCAGGAGTACAGCTCAATTGAACAGCGAAGCTCTCCTGTAACTCACCTGAAGACAGGCCCTGCCCTTCCATTACACATTTTTTTCCCCAGCAACAACTTCCTAAACTCTATGACATATGGAGTTTAGGACACATGTTCCTGGGAACAAAAGATTGACCTTCTGAAAATACACTTATAGTGAAGAGATTATGCCACACATCAGTGATCAACCTGCATGAAAACATGTTTCTAGGACATAGGACCCAAGGACCTGGAAGAGAAAGGAAAGGAAGAATCCAGAGAAGTCTCACAAAATCTGTGTTATATCACCCATTATCAAGTGACTAATGTGGAACTTCTCTTTCTTTCCTTCTATCTTAAAGAAGTAATGAAATACAACTTTTTCTCTTTTGCATTTAGAATAAGAAACATGTTTCAAAAGAAAGAAAGAAAGAAGATAAAGTGTTGAGCATAGATTAATTCATAGCCTCCAGAATACCACCAAATGCTTTTTGTTATACACGTATACCTGTCTTCATATGTGCATATAGTGACTATGTATGTAAGTGAGGGTGCAGGAGTGTGTGTGTGTGGATGTGAGCACACAAGTGCATTCATTTGGAAAACTGAAAAAGTTGAGGTAAGACCTGTCACATGGGGAGAATCTCCAAGAGCTGGAATATTCTGAGTAGGTAATACCCCACGTTGTAAACTGCTCATGCAGCAAGACTGTAGAAGAGGCATCGCCTGGCCACCGGCTGTTCCTGACTCTGGGAAAATGAAAATACAGCATCTCTGCACCTGTTCACCTGATGGTGAAGGAAGGAAAAGCCATTACCGAGTGACAGGAAACAAAAAACCAAAATCTACTTCAGCAACTCATCCCACTGCTGGTGATTAATCTCACATTCCCACAGCCTGATGCACATTAACCAGATAATTAATAATTTCTTTAGGGATTCCGGCTCGGCAACTGTTTTATCAACCTGCACAGCATTAGGAGGGAGATGCTGCATTTGTGATCAAATGTCTGGAACCGGCAAAAGTCTGTAAAGGAATAGCAAGGGCTTTGCAGTGATTTGTGAGCCTATTTCAGAGGGAACAAGTATGGTGTGTGCAGTCCAGTCTAATTTTTTATCACTACCATTGGCCAACCCGAATAGCCAAGGAATAGCACCTTCCTTTTCCCCCAATGCCTACTTCACTCACTGAGCCATTGGATTCCCAGCCCTGCCTAAGCCTCCCACATCCAGGAGAAGAATCCTGTATTCTGTGACATCTCACAGACTTGGAATCACATGGGGTTACTACTATGTATACAAAATATTCTAAACCAGAGCTACATGAACTCTGAAGTGTATATCTTTAAAGGGTGTACAATCTTGAGATTCTCCTCACTCCCAAATCAACACTTTCAAATGAATGTTTGATCAGAACAATGCCAGTTAACATATTTAGCATTCTTACTAGCCCTCATTCTCATCCATCTAATGGAAGGAAGGCACAAAGAATCAAGATCATCTTCTCTGAGTCTCCTGTGGAAATTTATCCTTCTTCTCTCATGGTAAACCTTGTTCCACAGGGAGAAGCCAAAACCCCTTTTTTATAATTTTGCATTAAGATTTTCAGACTGTGAATAAAATCCCGAGGAGAATAATAAATCATAAGGATTGCTATTAAAAAGGCTCACCCTTAAAATTTCCAACTCATTCATTTTCTCTCCTAATGAGAAAAACACTACAATGAATATATTCTTATAAATTTTCTCTCAACTCTATCCAGAATGCTATTTGGATGAAAAAGAAACAAGCGTGTAATCCATCCTCGTCAGAAATCACAGTGGACTGGCAGGCAGACAACCTGGATTGAGGCCTGCCACAGTCGCATTGTGTTTGGATATCATGTCCTCCAGCTTTCCTGAGGGATGCTGTAATGGGCAGCCATAGGACACTTCCTGTGGGTTTTACCATGGGCGAGTTAATCAGGACGGCTGGCAATCACAGAGTGTGTCTACCTCATGTGACTCCAAAGGAGACATTTCCCTCAGACATCAGGGTCAGGATAACTTGGCTTCTAAGTGTTGATTATACAGACAAGGAAAAAACTTAGGGCTGAGAGTGATTGGGCTAGGAGGGAGCTTAGAGACAATCAGCTGCCTATTTCTAGCAAATTTGCAGGACCATAAATAGGCATCCCCCCCTCCCAATTTAATTTTGCTAAGATATCCTAATTTTTTAAAGATGCTTTTATATTGTATTGTATTGTAGGTCTGTATGAGAGACCCGTCAAGTCATTTTGGAATAAGATAGGAGGTAACAAATTAGGTAGACAGAAAAAGGGGGAAAAAGACAAACTGAAATCTTGGGCAAAACACAAGATCACATAATAGAAAAGTTAAAGCTGGAAGGACTTTGGAATTTACCTAACCTTTTTGGTGCATGGTCATGTGCCATAAGGTATGTATCCCCAGAAAAAACACGAGGCGTCTCTGGTAGCATAGATTTCAGTCTCTTTTTTGGCTTGGGTGCAACCATTTTTTACTATATTAAAACATATATTATGGAGCAGAATGCAAAATTTACATGCATGTTACAGATGAAGCAAAGACATGAAACAAGTGTCTTGATTTCTAATGGCCATTTCAGGCAAACTCCTATGTGTTGCATGTACATTTTTCTTGTCTTTTACTTTGGGCTTACATGGGTAGAAATTCTAAGAAACCTTCAACTAGATCACATTATAAATGAAAAAAATGAGGTCAAGCCCCTTGACCTTGCAGAAGCTCCTCTTTTTTTAAAATGGGGGTAATAATATATATTTCACTGGGCTACCATGGGCATAAAATGAGATAACATATGTGAAGAATATCATAATCTATAAGGCATTGACAACTATAAGAACACATATGATCCAGTTTTGACCAAAAACTCCACAACCTTTCTTATGAAGTTACCTAGTAGTGTGAGTTATCAAATCACAGCCCCATCAATGGCAGCCCATTCCCTTAAGGGCAAAACCAGGCTGGACAGATCTGACACTATAAATTCAACTATATGCTCCTTGAGGATAGGGGCCTTACCCAATTTATTTTTGATTTCTTAAAGCCAAGGGACAATGTCTATAAAGGCTGGGCACTCAGTATAGTAAGCACTCAATAAATGTTAGCAGAATGAACTATTTGTTGAACTAAGCAGAAAGATGCATGTGATTAAACCTAAGGCATCAGAGTTTTACAGTCTTGTCTCAAACCACCACAACCAACAGCAAACAAAAGAAACAATTGAACAACAACAATGACAAAACAGAAACATGCATGTTACATAGGAAAAAGAACATCAGATTTAGATCACAGGACCTGGCTTAAATCCCTGATACATTTTTTTTAACCATGTGACCTTAAAGGTATTATCTAAGTCATATACTACTTATTGCCTCATTAAAACAAATAGAATGCTAATACTCAAAATGCTGCTGTAATGAATGAGTTAATAGGAAGAAAAGAAAGCTTTGTGATATTATGAAGCACTAAAAACATTAGCTACCATCTATTATTATACTGTTTTGTGGAAATGGAAAAGCTTTGCTGAAATACACACACACACACACACACACACACACACACACACGCACGCATAGTGGGTTTTTCTCTCTCTCCCAAATGGCTTGATTCCAAAGCAAACTAAACCAAGATCCTTACAAACTAGAAACAGTATTTTAAAATAACTGCTCACCATCTCAGCCACTAATTATTTTTAGGATTTTACTATACGCAGCTAATTGAAAATGTTCAGTCCTTTCCATTCATTAGCTTTATTGCAAGCACTCCAATGAATTAAAGGAAAATCCGTCATCACCACCTTCCTTGAAACTTTCACTATATTGTCACAGAGGCCTTGACCTTACAAAAGTAATCCACATTAATTCAGCACAAGTCATAGGACTGGACAGAGGATGAAAATTTGGCATTTCTAATAAATAGGACACTACTGAATAGGTTTGACAGAATACTGTTATACTCTTGATGTCAGGAAATGGGGCAGACAATGCTTTCCTTGTTATCTGAGGTGCATTATACGTCACTGACTATATGGAGACTCTATTTGATCTGGAGTGAACCAAATGTGCAAAGGGAGCCACTCTTTAAGAGGATTTTTACTTTATTAAAAACTCACCTATACACAGTAATATCAACTGAACCCTGAAAAAAATTACAAGGATAACTACGAAGAATATGTGAGACTGTAGGAATGTGTAAAACGATTAAGAAGCATATACTTAAATACAGGTAACCATATACATCCACATAAATGGTGGTTCTATATACCTGTTGTTTTTGTCTATTGGTAGTAACCACTGATTGAATTCTTTTCCTGTACAATATACTTTATGTACAGTTTTCAGCATCCATTCATCTAATACACATCATCCTATCTAGTAGGTCCTTTACTCACCATTTTACAGTTGAAAAAACCAGGCTTGGAAAAAATATATTAATTTGCCCAAAGTCTTACAGCCATTTACCAATGGCAGAAGGAAGGTTCAAATCTAGACCTATGTGAATTCAAAGCCCATGCTTACCTGCACTTATTTATATTTTTTAAATACCTGGAGGATACCTTTTATCTTCATTCAAGTAAAACTCTTTTATGTCTGTCTTGTCCCAAACACATTTAAAATTCTATTCATATTAATAAATAATATATAATTACATTTAATTCAATAAGCAATCACTACATATTCAATTCTATACTACTGATGCTACCATAATAATTATTTAAAAATCATGAGGTAAGGCCATATATATATATATACATCGTTCAAATTCATATTTTTCCAATCATGCCAAAGGAAAGTATTTAGAACATTATGTTTAATGTTCAGGTTTTTTTTATTTTTAATGTGTCTTTACTTTTGTCTTGGGAGTCAGGATACCTGAGTTTAAACACTGACTGTACTTCTCCAAGTTTACTCACCCCATGGCTCTTGACAATCCCTTAACTGAGCTAAGTCTGTTTCCTACTGCTAAGGCGGGAATAAAAATATCTTCTCTGAGCACCTCAAAGGGTGATTGTGAATATTGAGTGATATAGTGCATGTGATACTTTTTTACATATAAATCTCTATATACTGTAAGTCATTTTTACTAGCAATAATTATAAACCTTGCAGAAGCCTTAGAAATTTAGTCACCAGTAGTTAGATGGTTTTACCCTTTCACGACTCTGAAAAGGAATTAGGAAAAGGGAAAAAAACTGCATTGTTTTCTATACTAGGAACAAACTACAATGTCATATCTGCAAACAGAAATGACAATATGGAAAGCACCAGAAAAGTTTATTCCAGTTGGTCTTTAGACAAATCTATTTCAAGTTCTTAAAAATCACATTAGCCACCCCTTCCCTTCTTTTTTAACCTTACGCTATCTTCCTATACCGCTATTTCCATGTGAAGAAGAGAAATATCAGTTGGCAGGCAAAAGCGTGAGTTCTAATCTCAGCTCTGACAACAGGGGATTAATAAATAAATATTTGTCATGTTTCCTGGAGAAGAAAATTCTCAATTTTTAAAATAAATATTAGCAGCATATCTATATGTATACTTGGCCCCAGCACAGCATCGCCTATTTAATATCGATTATTATATGAGCTTCACTACATAAATGAAATAAAATATTACTTAAAAAAATGCACACTCTTTTCTCACTCTGTAATTTAAACACATTGCTAAGATGTCATTTTTCAAGCTATTAGTGGCCCTGCAATTTTCAAAATCCTTCAGCTTTTCTCAGGAGGAGCACTCATGCAAAATGTTATAGCATGAATAAGGGCTCTGACCATGTAAACACACATAAAACCCGAATTGCCCAATTTCCAAAAGGGCTCACAAGCGAGCCATGAGAATGGCTTGCTCTTGTGCACGCTAAGCTTCGAAGACTCTACCAAGCCAGCAGTGTGCCCAGTTCCTGCAGCGGCACCCAAATGTAGGCAGCTGCCCAGCACGCATGTTCCAATGCCATCTGCCCTGCCTCCCTGGAGGAGGACACATGCATTCAAGAGACAGACAGGCAATAGGGATCAGACCTTTTCAAACCTCACCTCATCCAGAAGACCTGGGTTCTGGAAAATGTTCAAAGGATGGGAGGGATTTATTTTTAAGTACTGTTTCCTAAACTTCAAAGATCCAAATATAAGCTGAAGAAACTGGTGGGAGAACAGTACTAATGACCATTGTGTGAACAAGTCTGCATAATGTGTTCAAATTTCTCCCTCAAATTTCTGTCCTAGGCATTTTCTCAGCATCCCTTCCATTTATTCCATTTCTCTAGGTCTGGCCCCTGGAGACTGCCACCACTCACAGAGAGCTTCAATGGGCACTGGCAGTTGCTAGATACCCAGGAAGCTTCTGGCTCACCAATTCTGGGGCACTTGAAGAAGACTCGGAAGATAAAGCGGCAGAGTCAGCCCCGCTCTGCCTCTGAAAGAATGACTGGTAGCCAGGCTGCTCCTCATGCACTCATCCCTCTGCTCGCCTGGAGATGGCAGACAAGTTGCCCCGCTTAAAAAACCTTTGAGAAAAAACACCGCACACTCCACTGCCCTAAAGGAGGTTGCAGACGGGGTGGAGAGGAAGAAGGGAGAAAGTCCTTCGGCTCTTCTCTCCCAGTGCTCTTTCAACACGCAAACTGTATTAGTACAAAAACAAGCCAATCTACCGTCCAACCCAGAGAAGTCAACGTAGCTTTAACAACCTGGAAATGTGTACGTGATTACAAAGAGAAATGTGAACTATTGTTATGGCAGAGCATACACAGGACATGGGGGTTGAGCTAGTCAAGACAGTATCCAAAGGAGGATTGGAAAAATAACACTGTTAAGCCAGATCATGGTAATGCTGAGACAAGAAAACAAACCAGGAGCTTGCTGCATGGACTGGAAGTGCTGATGGGGCCACAGTGCCCCCTTTTCACACACGAGCTTCCAAAGGAAAACAGTACCCTCGTTGGTATGCAGTGTGACAGCTCACATCCAAATTCTAGGCGATCTCACAAACTATTTGTCAACGGAGGGCTATTTTCCTTTAGATCATACTTTTAAGAAAGTGTAGTCGCGCGTCTCCCTTTCTCTGCCTCTGTGTGTGCATGCGTGTGCATATGTGCACACACGTGCACTGGCCCCTCACTCCAGCTCCCTCTCCCTTTCAGCCTCAATTCAAGCATTAACCTTTGATGTAACATTTTGCTCCTCATCAAAATGGAAAGAATGAGCTTCAGAGAAGCAATTGAGTGGAGAGAATAAAAAGGATGACATCACTTCAAACGTGGACTTTCCAGAAAATGATCCTTTCAAGTGCTCCCCGGTGCTATCAGCCAGGGACCCTCCACTCTCCCTGACCGCTGCACGCTGGCCCCGTTTCCTACCTTTTGATCACCATTTGTTTTATGTCGCCGTTCAGAACATCCCCCGTGTGTATAGGCGTGCGTTGCACTTGTGTACGTTTTAAAGCTCCTGTCCGTGTTCACTTTATAAACTCCCAGGTGAAAGAGAGGAATTCATTAGCATCAGTTATTAGTTTGATAATTCTAAGTAAAGTCAATACAAACAATGACATGGCATTTGCCCAGGAAGAGTCCTGGGGATGAGAACTGCCGGCCATCTACTCGTGTTCTCTGTTATATTACATTGCAAGGTACACACGGCAAGAAGGGCCTGGCCAGGGGTCTTTTGCTACTAGTATGACTTTCTTTTCCTCTAAAGTGTTAAGTAAAG